>MU183112.1:30135-42868 GCA_016904865.1 Pissodes strobi
AAAATATATGAAACGCGTTGGAATTAGGGTGTACTACCCCGTATAAGTATACTTTTTCTAGAATCAAAAAAATTATTGAGGTTGTTTAATCTCAAGCCAGTTAATATTTTCGACACGCTAGTCGCGTATAGGTAATTTAAGCTTTAATTAACAATCAAGCATGTTGCTATTTTCGGAACGTTACAATTTATATGGTTATGCTGTGAATGATTTCTGAATCACAATATCAAAAATAATAGCGGTAAAGCAAAAGCTGCCATTTTCAGAGCCTAGTAATAATAACACTTTCAAGACGGTAATTAATCAACATTTATATGTTGCTTTAATGACTAACTGATCAGAATTCAGAATTTAATGGAAAAAACTCTACTTAAAAAACGGTTGTAGATAAATCATTATACCTTTATAGGAAGGATAATTTCGTTGTTACAAATTTGAGTGCGTGCAAGTATTCACAATTATGGTAAAATATATACGAATACTTTTGTTCAAATTAGTAAGTAAATCGGTATAATCCATAAATTGTATTTTCTTCTTTAAATTGATTTTTTTTTACCTTGAATATGCATTAAAATTGATCAATTACGTTATGAACATTCTGAGCATTTTTGAACATTTACTTACAATTTACGTAACTTTTAAAATATCATTGATAAATTAAACAATTAACCCCCATAACGAAAATCCAGTGTTTTTAAATTAAATAAATATATGATCGCAAGTATTGAAGTGAAATATGTGAAATGCTTCACGCTCGATTGAGTAATGAAATAAAGGGCTTTAAAAGTAAATACAAAGAAAAATAGAAAAAATTGCATATAGACTATGGAAACTATACATATTATAGTAAACCATTGGATTGGAAGTTTTGTAGAATCAATAAAAATAAGTGGTTTCGTTTGTCCCTATAGCTGCTTCACATAACTATATTTAAACATATTTTATTCTGTAACCACTAGCCATTATCTGAAACTTGTTTTAAAGTTGATGGGCTAATTGAAAGTAGATAAAAGCGTTAGCCCTTTTTCATGTAAAAGTAGTGATTTAATTATGTGATTTACATGACAAACACGGAAAAAACCGTAAAACTGGCGAAATGCGTGTAGTGTGAAAGAAAGCTAAGGTATAAAATAATTAAGTGAGTATCATAACCAAAAGAGTTATGGAAGTCATCATGATCGATGACTATGGAATATTTAGTTAATCTGGATACCTTCTACATATTTATGCCATATGCTGAACTTAAAAACATTCATTAAAACAAGAACTTTCATCAATTCGGAGCTGTTCTTATTACAGAACAGTTAACAACTTCAAAAGAAAAACACAAAAAACGAAAGAAGACCTAAGGCATTTTCCATTTCGTTGGAAGGAAGTCGGCTTTTTTGCCGGTTCTAGCAAGGAATAGCCTTAATTTTGTTTCGTAATTTTCCTCCTCCTTAAATTAAATTTGGTAAATTGCTACGGGGGACGTGCTTGGCTGCTGCACCAGACATTCCGTATTGTGCAACCGGCATCAAAGGTTGCGTGCTCTCGGAGCAGCTGCAAAGCTTTAATAGCTTCGTGCGGACTTTTCTATCAGAGAATGTATTTTATACAAATAAAAACTTCAATAGCTATTTCAAAGAACTGTTTTTTGGGCAAATCATTTATATTATCATCAACTGGGTGATATTTTTGGTGATTTGACCTGAATTGATATTAAAATCTGAATATTAATTTTATTTTAATGGAACTCATAACAAAATACATATTTTCTTTTTAAGTAGAATTGTTATAGCATATAATATAGTAGAGAGTGAATGCTTAATTAATCTAAATCATTGTTACTTCAAATTTAAATAATCGTAGATAATATATTCAATTTGGAGAGATAAAATAAAGTTGCTGTTTTTTTTTATCGAAAAGTCGATTAATTGACGGGAATCTACAGTAAAAACTGTATTAGCAATAATGATGCTTTTATACAGGTGAGCTAGTTGAAATTAAACTTTTTGCCATTTCGAATTTTGACAAGACACGTCACCCCTTAATATTTTATTATTGAAAACCCGAATAATCTGGGGCTACCAAACTTTTATAAACATACCAAAAAATCGAATTGGTGATTTTTTTGTTTCGATTTTCAGGTTAAAAAATTTGCTTCTAGCGTACGTGCTGGCTAATTTCAAAAAATCAATCTCAGTTCCATAAACTTCGTGATTTAAAAAGGAAAAACGCGGAAATCGAGGTTAAATTGAAATATGCAGAAAATCGGATAAAATTTGTCGTTAATTTTACTAGTCTAAATAGATAGCTTTGCTTACTTTTGACCTTATGGGGAGAGTACAAGTTTTTATTGGATTTTATTATATCTTGCGAGATATACCAATGCTTTTAATACAATTGAGGATGTTTTTGGTTTTCGGATGGTCGGGTGACCTATCATTCACAAATATTCTGGATACGTTATGTTCTGATCTTTTAATATCTAGACACAACCCAAACTGAAATTAAGTAAGTAAGAGTAAGAGGGTCCTGACACAAATTACATTGCGCGGGGAAGGGTCGCTCTTGAGTAAAGCAAAAATTAATGGGTGAAGTACGTATGGCCAGTCGCTAACCTTATCCATATAACATTTTCTCTCCTAGGGAGATAAGGGATGTCAAACGAAGCGGAAAATAGAGGTTTCACTTCATGAAGTTTATTTATTGTCCATGTACTTGGTCCATTCTAACTGCTCAAGGGAACTAAAAATGAATTCGATTTGATTTTTTTATTCTATATTTGTTGCTAGAAGGGATACCCTTTTCCTTTCTCTATAGCGTTTTTTGCTAAATTCTTAGGCTTCTTTCGATTCCGACGTGATTTACTTGGGACCAATGGGTGTGGAGACCAAAAATGTTGAATGAATTTGAGAGCGCTCAAAGAGTCTGATATTATGAGGTAGTGAGATTGAATTAAGTGCTTGATACTTTCACATATCGCAAAGGCTCTGCAGAGAGGATTGATGATAGGGGGGTTAAGTTTAAATTTGAAGCTTGAGTGGTCTAAAGTGAGAGCAGATCCTTGCCTTGTGGTGATTTCGTACCGTCATCGTCAGTATAAATCAATTTATGGTTTTTAAGTAATTTGCTGTGATGTAATTTTGATAGTATAACCTTTT
Organism: Pissodes strobi; assembly: GCA_016904865.1. Taxonomy (NCBI): domain Eukaryota; kingdom Metazoa; phylum Arthropoda; class Insecta; order Coleoptera; family Curculionidae; genus Pissodes; species Pissodes strobi. The sequence goes on from MU183112.1 coordinate 33,282, forward strand.
GGGGATAAATATTTTCATCAAGGAGGATAAGATTTTCAGGTTAAGGATGAAGAGAGGAAGGAGGGACCAGGGAATATTGGAATTAGCTGATTCAAAGGAGGGAAAGATAATATTATATGTATTTATAATATTAAAATATCGGCCATTCAGAGTATTTTTTGTAGAGAGGGGTAAAAGATTTTTGATGATCAATCTGAAAAGGCTAAGATTTAAGAGATGATGTATTAGAAGTGATGATTGGTGTCTTTCTTCAAGTGCAAGGGTATTGGTGGTGGAATGTAGACTGGTTATACGGATTGTTCGGAAACAACCTGTAGATAGTCTTAAGGTAAAATATTGGATGGGATCTAGAACCTGTAAATAAGAGGGTCTTGCAGACCCATAAGCTGATAAGCAAGACCGCTAAATCAAGCTTGATCAGAATAATGAATTTATATATTTTTCTTCGGGAGCTAAAGTCGAGTGTTGGAGAGAACCTTAAATATGGTTAAATCTTGTTGGATATATTTTTTAAGGTGAATTAGATGATGTTTCTAGTTGAGTTTATTATCCAGGAATATTCGGAAAAATTTGATTTCATCCTTGAAAAGATGTTTGTTTGAGAACAATTTCTTTTCCTACAAAAATTTATGTTTTCTGATTTTGAAGGTGAGAAGTAAACACCATTTGATTAGACGATTTAGAGTAAGTTGTATTTGGCTAGTAGTAGTAACAGCTCGATTTTGCCAATGCCAAACCTTTTTAAAATTTCATTTATATGCCGCATTTAGGGAAAAAGTTGCTGTATTTTGCACTCATCGGTTTATTAATTCTGAATTTATTGATTCCATTTGCTAACAATTCGCTTGAAATTGCCGCTTTTCCTAATATGAATTAACTATATTCTAAGTATAGGTTAACTATATATTTGTATTAGCATTTATAACACGTTGTGACTCTATTTATTTTAGTTGATAAGCGATGCACATTATTATTAGAATAGCTTGCCCTGATTTGTATTACATTACGGTAGAACGGTCAACGAACCGATTTATATTTTTAAGAATTCTGTTAGCCTGCAAATACGCTGCATTTGACTTGTTGATCCATATTTTAATTTTGTTGGCATATTTTATAACCTTTTGGGAAGCCTTTGGTTACGGGGCACCAATTACCGGCTGCCATTTCTGAAGATCGTTAGATCGTTTTTGGACCTCTGCTTTAAATAAATTTATCGCTTTATACGGCAGACTAGTTTTTGTGAGGTTCGTTCCAAATAATAGGGATCTATTCATCTGTGTTTGTCGCTCTCGATTTAGATTTTTTAAGGTTTATTATTCTCGTAAGAGTATTTCCTAGTATTTCGTGAAAAATTCAATTTTAGCTCACTATTCGTGGCTTCCGCCGTCGTTTATCATCTGAGAATTAAGGCGTTTATTGTCTTGGAATTATTCCCCGTATCGAAATGGCTCGGCTTGTTTCAGTCCATCCCTACTTCTTAATCGGACATAAGCAAAGGCAATTTGACGAAAACGATCGAGAGTTCCTTCTAGTTTGATCGTTTGGTGAGGAGAGAAGCCTTCTGCTAGTGCAGTTAGAGACTCAACACTTTATTGTGATTCAATTCTACCCTTTCTTTGAGGATATATTGGGTTGATATTCTGTTTGTGTTTTGACACGACCGATTAATCGGGATCTAGATACTGCTGTATTAGAGGCTTTCTACGTTCGTCATATAAGACCGAGACCGTCGAATCTCTCATAGTTAGCCCTCACACACACGATCGAGGGCTTTTCCCGAGGGCCTACACCTTTTCCCGGAGGGTGCAACCTTTTTCCCGGAGAGCCACCACGCTTATCCGCAGGCCACTACCTTTACCTGCAGCTAGAATCACCCTGTTCTAGTGGGTTGGAAGCAGGCTTTACCAGCAGCACTTATCAGCCAATCTCGACACCAAGCTATTGAGACCTCGGCTAGATCTTCCCTCGGGGCCATCGAGAGGCAGTACCTGAGGTATCTATAAGTGCCCGGCGCCTCCACCAGAGTTCGACGACCGAATTTGGGGTATTGTACAGAAGCTTTATGTTTCATTGAGTCGTTTGTTTATCCGTTTAATATAATCGCTTTTAGTTATCCTTCTGTTAATATAAATCAAACTTCTACCGCCAAGCTTCGAGATAGTTCATTAAATTTATTTTCGTTTATTCACCGGTTTATCGGACCAGTTAATCTGTTTGCTCTGAATTTTCCCTCTTTTTTAATATACGTCAAGCGTTGGCTCAAATATTTTATTCTTTTCATTCATTTATCAAGTAATATAACCGCTCTGAAATTTCTCTCTTTATAATATGAATCAAGCATCGACAGACACGCTTTCAATAGTTTTATTCTAGTTTTGTTCCTTTATTAACTTATCGAGTCATTTGATTTCATTATTGTGGAAGTTCATTGCTACATATTATTATCGCTACATATAAAATCGGTGCAGCTATTAGCGCACGCATACCTAGTGGTAGTTAGCTTAGTTAACTTCAAAGTGATCACTTCGATAAGTAGTATTTAGTGCATTTAGTGGTAAGGCATACAGAACCGAGTATTAACAACCGAATTGGTCTCCGTACAATCTCCATATTGTACTCTATGTATCAATTTCGTTAATAGTCATCAGACCTTCCTTGGTCTTTGGAAATCGCAGATTTTACTGTAACTTATTGCGGTGTTTAAAAAATAAGAACTTAGTAGCCAATATATTGTTCCTTAAATTTTTAAATTGTTTGTTTTCTTGACAAGTTAAGTTAATTGATTATAATACCGCCTATATTCTCGTTTTATTGTGGGTTTGAAATTAAGTACCGGTTGATTTTATGAGCTGACCTAGCCACCCTGCACAACACCAGCAGAGCTTTTTCCGTTTAGTTGGCTAGAACGGGTGGCGCTCAAACAACCCCACGACAGGGGCCGGGCTTTGCAATACAACTCTCCGGAGCTAGGTTCCTTTTTAATTAATGGGGAAAAATCTTTACTTTTATTTTGGATTCAATCAGAAATTCAGAAAAACGTGTTGCAAGAGGATTGAGATGAATGGTAGATTATGAGGTCGTCTGCGTACATTGGAAATGTAATTTGGTTTGATAAAAATTGATGGTATTCGCGGATAACAGAAATAGAGTGGTACTCAATACTGATCCTTGTGTATATCGTTTTCAAAAGGGTACTGTGACGAAATAATGCATTATGGGAAATTTGAAGAAATACTACTCCAATTATTTTTGCATTACGCTTAGGTTAAAATATGTACACACTTAATTGTCTCAAATGTCATGGAAATTGGCTTGAATCTGGAATAATGGGTCAGGATCGGAACATTCTGAAATCTCTTAGTGATTGAGACAGTTACCGATCGATTCTCTGCCATAATTCGAGGTTAATTTTAGCACATCGACATGTGTAGTCTTTGTGGTAAGTAAGTGGATTTATTTGCCTGAAATCGCATTTAAAACGATTTGAAGGTGAGAAAATGGGTCAGGCTCGGAGAATTTAGAAAGTTTTCGAGCGATAAGTAGCGGTTTTCGCCAGATTTCGAGATAAAATTTTACTTCAAACATCGCCGGTAATTGCAAAATATAGAACACAAAAATACTTGTTCGTGTTGTCGTGTGGTCTTAAGCACACTCGGTTCTTTTATGCATTTTTACAACTAATGCGAGCTCCCATGTTAGAACAATGATATTACATATACAAGAGGTGATCCTTAAAGTTCAAGTTCTTGCCATTGACGCGCACTTACGTTCACCGCCTCCCCACCTAGCAGCCGCACGTTCCAAATAGCATATTTCAGTTTATTTTTATATGTGCATTTTAGTTGAGAAAATCATACGCGCGAACTGAGCAATTGAAACGTAACATATGTTCCATAATTGACATACTATACAAAATAACAAATTTTAGTCTAATGTGATCCAATTTGATTTCAGAGTATTCAAAATTATAGCATTCAAATTCAAATTGTGGAACTGTTTAATCAACTATGTAAGCTGCTTAAAAGATTGCAACATAATAACGTCATTGAATGTATTCACAGATTTTACTGTTGAAAGCAACATCAATTTATATAAACCTAACAAATATCTCGATATTCAGATATCCCAATTATTTAATAAATAGTTCTAGTTGGAGAAAAAGCTTTACATACAAGTTTTAGGGCCACTACTTTGGACTTCGATTAGTCACTTTAATGGCTCGTTCAATTAATCAATGTTTTGAATGTGTCATTTTCCGTATAACATTAATAGATGTATGATATTCAAAATACTGTTGAGTTTAGCAGTGACCAGAGTTCAAAGTAGTCGCTTTTAAAGATTTAAAAGGCCTGTAACTTATAATTAATATTATCGAATAAACGGGATTGTTCGAAATGTTGCGCTGGATTTTTTTGTTGGCTTTTTAATTAAATCGAACGTTTTAAGTGAGTTTAATATTACAGATTCTGTACATAAATTCTATTATCTTCAAACTATTGCCCTTTAAAAATGTTCATTTTACACACCTTGAAAAGCTCTAGAATCTAACATATTGACTGGGAATAAAATGAGTTGCATTTTCATATCTTTGTTTTTAATAATCTACCTTCTGATGTCAATAAGTGCAACGTTCTTTTTGCAGGGACCAATTGTTGAAACAAATAAACGTTTTCTATTTTTTAAATACATCCGCTGTAATAAGTTGGTAGTTAGTTGGAAATAAGGGCTAAATAATAAAAAAATACGATGTATGTTTAACACCACACGAAAGAAGTGAAAACTTCAGCTACGTGCTGAACGTATTTCTAATGGTGTTACAACAAAAGTCAACCTTATGGCAAAACGGAGAATAACCTACACGGTAGCTGTATCTCTGTCTCTATCCAGCCTATTCCACTCATCGTCGAGTGAAGGCCCCCCTTAGCATCTGCCATTCCTCCTCTGTTATTGGCTTTCCTTATCCAGTCGTGTCCTGCCAGTCGTTTTATGTCATCCGACCATCTCGTTTGCGGTCTATCTCTACTTCTTTTTGTTTTCCCATGGTCTCCATTCTATCATCCTTCGCTTCCATCTGTTGTCCGTCATTCCCCCAATATGTCCCGCCCAGTTCCACTTTAGTGCACATACTCTTTCTATAACATCTTTACCTTTTGTTCTTCTTCTTATTTCTGTGTTGGTAATGCGGTCTTGTAGTTTGATGTTTAGGATTCGTCTTTCCATGGCTCGCTGTGTTACTTGTAATCTATTTATAATATTCTTGTTTAGTGCCCAGGTCTCCATAAGTGAGAACCGGTAGGACATACCGGTTGAAAACTCTAGCTTTTATTGTATTTGGCATGTCGGATTTAAAGAAATCTTGCATTCTCCCATATGCTGACCATGCCAAGGATATTCGGCGTGATAAATCTGCAGTCAGATTGTTTTTTGTTATCTGTATGTTTTTACCCAAGAATATAATATATGATTCTACTTTTTCAACTGGTCGGTTATATATGGCTATATTATGTTTGACTCTGATGTATATCATTGGTTAGGCACATAGTTTTGTTAATATTGCTTTTAAGGCCTATTTGCTCTGATTTCTCGGTTAGTACTTCAATCATACTCTGTAGTTCATGTTGGTCATGTGCTATCAATGTGATGTCATCCGCAAATCTAAGGTGACTTAGCCTTTCGCCGTTTATGAGGATACCTTGTTCTGCCAGTTTAGCTCTCTGAACATGTTTTCTATAGCCAATGTGAATAGTTTGGAGGATATCGAATCTCCTTGTCTCACTCCATGTTTTATCTTTATTTTATTTGTTTTTTTTTCCTGTGTTGTCATTATTGGTGATATAGCGGTTTCATATATATGTTTGATTATGTTTGTATATCCATAATCGTTTCTCGCATTGCTAAGAGCATTCAATACTGCCAATAGTGCCAATATCTCTATTGAGTCGAAGGCCTTTTTATAGTCTATCGTTGCTACCCAGAGTGTTATGTTGTACTCATTTGCCTTTTCCATTAATGTTTTCATTACCTGTAGGTGGTCCATAGTACTATAGCCTCATCTGAAACCCGCTTGCTCTTTCGGTTGGTATGTATCTAATTTATTGGTGAGTCTTTGTGTAATAATCCTCGTGAACAGCTTGTAGAGCACAGATAAAAAGCTTATTGTCTATAATTTTCGAGTTTGTACTTATTACCCTTTTTGAAAATAAGAACTACAATAGCATTAAACCAGTCATTTATTTAAAACAATCGTTAAAGATAGGTTATTATAGATTTATAGTTTTGTCTCCGTATTTTATCATCTCTACCATAATACCATCTTCCCCTGGAGCTTTATTGTTGTGCATGTGTTTGAGGGCGTTTTCGATGTCGAATGTCGTTATTTCGGGGATATCCTCTGATCCTACATTTCTAACCTTGACTCTGTTCTTTTCTTCTCTTCCTGGTGGTGGTGTTTTCTTATTCTCATATAGTGTTCTAAAGTAGTTTTCCACTGTTTTTGTTATTCCTTCCACTTTCGTGGTCATTTCTCCCTTTTCATTCAATAGCTTTGTTATTTGTTGTTTTTCTTCGTTCATTTTTGTCCTTAATTGTTCTTCCAGCGTTTCTCTTATTCTAAGGTTTTTATATTTTCTGTTATCTGCTCTTACTTTTTTCCTGATTGTCTTATTAATTTGTAATATAGTATCTTTGTTATTTGTTCGATCCCTAAATAACGTCGTTCGTTGTTCAATTAGCTGTTGGGTTTCTTGACTTAGTTTGTGTTTCGTTTCTTTCTTGCTCACTTGTATTGTCTGAGTTAAACTTTTGTTATTTTTGTGTTTATAATATTTATATCTGGATATTGTTCCATGTGCATATTATGTTCCTGTATTTGTTCTTGTACAATCTCCGGATATCTTATTTTTTGTCGTTTTATTTCCTCACCCTTTATTCTTTTGTTCCCAGATCTTATTCTTTCTATGTATTAATTCCTACTTTCGCTCTCAGGAAAATCTCAAGAGCAGTCATGTCCTAAGATAATTAAAGGCTCTATTCCATAGTTTCATAGATGACTTCGTCAAGGTCTCACATTTTCCTCTTTTGCCATAACATGTTTTATAGCGGAAGTTTGCCTGTTTTTCGCAGTTATATTCGCCAGTGAATCCATCAAGAGTTGTCGTACTTCTTGCATTTTAAAAAGTGCCTTGTTCCTAGCTGCATAACCCCTTGCTTGCGCCCATATAAGCGCTATTGGATTCAATGATATGGAGGTAAACGATGTGCGATAAAATCTCGGTCTTTTACACAATTTTAATTACTCGGATTGCGACCGACTAAGATAAAATTAAGGAAATTTGAGGGAAAGGTGCGTCCTGTAAATTAAAACACAAATTCCTAATACACCTAATTTATTAGAGAAAACGTGCCGGACTTAGCCTGCAATTCACGAGGGGAAAGAGTACGGCAGAGAAACCCTCGATCTAAATTCCTAAACCGAATTATGCTGTACAACCTTTATTAGTACAATAAATAATCAAATTACTGTCTCCCGCACCACAATTTGTCGTTCCACACTTGTAGCCACGCTACAATACATTCAAAACTGAAGAGTTTAGTATTAGTTAGCCAGATGTCGCCAGCAGGTACTGAGGTCCCATACGGGAGGCTACTCAGCTATAGTTGCAATATGAGCCCATATATCTAGAAAGATCTGCAGGCCGCTTGGTATATATGTTCTTTGTCATCGCTTAGCCTTTTGATTATGTTATGAAAATACTTTTGTGATTCAATAGTATTTCTTGTGTAGGATGTAAGAATATAAGAGATTACGGAAGAACGATTCGAATAGCTCGTATCTTTGCTGTTGCTTATTACTCATAGTCATTTCGATATAATATATTTCAATTACGAATATATTTTTTTATTCTGTGCACCACAGACTACAAATTATCATTTCAAGTGCTTATAAGCAATTGGCACCAAGTCGAAAATCAAGGTTACAAATTAATGTTAATTAAATTTCACATAGGTTTCTAATTTAAACCGAAAATCCAGGCTTGATAGTAACAATGCTTTTTTACATAATTATGCAAAAGCATATCATTTAAAACAATATAAAATTTGTTAAAAGAACGACCTAGTGAATTATCCATGAGAATAAAAGAAATACTTGTGCAAATTATGTTAATAACAATATTATAAGTTTCATTTTACCGACTTCTAATGACATGTTGCAACACAGAAGCAAAATAATTCACCAAAATAAACCGTACACTGCACTGGTCTTCGATTCTCTGTCTCCGCTCTGATCGCTGTGGCGTTTTCATTAAGCTTGCAAAATTTTGTCTAACGTTGGTATTTCCTTGGCGAAGTAAAAACATGCACTTTTCTTCTTATACCATTTTTGACATGGGCCTCAATTTCTAATGGTTTCTTCCCTGGATGTGGCTTGGGTCAGGTTCCTACATTTTCTTCTCCAACACCTACCATAGTGGCACAGCTCGTAATTATGCTGCAAACATGACTTGCTGGTATACGAGAGCATCATGGACGTACAGTATGACAGTTTCCTCTCGCAGGGAATATAGACTCTGAGCAGGAACTAGGAACAACCTGAAGTTGAAGCCATTATAATCAGATGTTACTTGCTCTTTGCCGAACACGAACTAAAATTTTGTTTTGATATGTACAATCGTCATAGGTAGGTAAGTACCTATTTACGAAATTCAATAACAAACTACCTGGGACAGTTTTTGGCGTACATTCCTTCATTTCTTCTCCCCATAAACCGATGTTTGTTACATTTCCCCTGAAAAGTCCATTTGCTCGACATTTTCGTTTTTCTCCTAGGAATTCCCTATCGAACTGTGGTTTCAGTTTTTTTCGATCATCGCTGTGCTAGAACGACCCAAGTAACCCCTCATCGTATTTGGTGATGTATAAAAATGCTACTGGGTTCGCCAATTACTCACTCACACCAGTTGTCACTTAATAGATCTTGCACATAACGAATAAGCATAACCCAACTAGCAATCAGGTAAATTAACTATATATGGAACCAAAATTCTGGTCACATATGGACTATATAAACCAATAATCATATCTCCGTTCGTTTTAATATTTAAAACTATATTTGCAGCAATGAGATAAACTTAGTAATAATAATCTATAATAAAACACACTACTGAACTACAATTAAAAAAGTAGACATATAAAAAGAAATTATTTTGCTTATATATCGTCTTACTTTCATCCTAATGAAAGTTTTATATTTATAAGATCTAGAGCTTTTCAAATAAGTTGTTAATTATAGTCCATTAGCTCCCTACCGAAATTGGTATTGTGTTACGTTGTCAGCCAAATATGTCATCCTTTTAAAGATATCGAGTTCTCATGAGAATTTGTCTAAAATGGGTCCATTAATATGTCCAAGGTAGTATTAAAGTTTTAATGTGAATCCACATAAATAATAATTATAAATGATTATCATATTCAGATCTCTTTATTTATAGCGGATGCATACAACGGTGAAAACAACTATGTGGAATTAATTTATTCGATTACCTTTACTGAACTTGAACTTCAAATCGCTTAATTAATTTTTGAGATTT
>MU183112.1:46772-122396 GCA_016904865.1 Pissodes strobi
GAAATAGAACTAAAACAAAAATGGATTTATTTGGTTTTGCTCAAAACAACTGGATTTATTCGGTTTTGCTCAAAACATTAATAAAAATATTATTATAACTAGTACAAACGAAAACACAATGTGTGTAGTTGACAAGCATGAAAGGAAATTAGATTTTTATCCTTTTAAACCCATGAAAAAAAAATCTGAAAAAATCTTTACTCACAAATTAAACAAAAAAGTAATATTCTTTTCTAAGAAAAAAAATTAGCCAAAGAGCAAACAATAAAAAATAACTTTCTTTTAAAGTTTAAACTACATAATAAAAAGTTAATTAAATATGGAGTGCAGTCATACTCATTACTCATTTCTTCTTCTTCCTGAGTTATTTCCTCAGTATTTCGACTTGATTTTCGCATAAATGCAAAAATTTCGTCGCTTTCCCACTCTTTTCCAAAATGTTTTTCCATAACTGTTGCCATCTATTATTCAAAATACACACTTACTAATTAGATAAAATAGGACACTCGACATAAATATATATTTGGATTTATTCGGTTTTGAGCAAAAAGCGGATTTATTCGGTTTTGCACAAAAATATCAATATCAACCCTGAAATTGACGACGATTTATTCGTTTTTGCACGTTAATAGCTGGTTTATATGATGTATTTTAACAAACTGAATCGGTATCCGCTGCTAACTCAAATTTCATAAAAAGTGGATTTATTCGGTTTTGCTTGAAAGCTCCTCAATTCTGCCTTTGTTCATCCTCTTCCTATGATCTGATAAAAAGAGTTTATATTGTTTTCCCTCAAACTGATAAACGTTATAAACTTCAAGGTTTTTTTTGTATGTTTGATCTGTGTTCACCCAGCTTTTAGTAATTTTGTATTTATTGGGAAGTTTATTGGAAAGGCTATGCCGAAATATTAAAAAAAACATTCGTATATCTCATTCACACCGTCTGCTCGCATAACATCGATCCAGAATTCGTCCTGTAAGGAACTTACAGTTAAATATATTTTGGCCTGTGAAGAAACGCTCTTTGGCATAACTTACCTTACCTTCACCCCCATCTACTTTAAATCTTATGACATGACCATAGCAATCAGAGATATATTCTGTAATATGGATTGAGTTTTCAATATCTGCTATTGTTAAATTTCATAAAATATTGTCAATTTCATAAATTCCATATTTTTCAATGTTTCAATGTAGTTCTTTGGGCCACCTAATAAGTTGTTAACGTTGAACTGAATTTAGTGAACTAATTTTCTCGAAATTGGTTCTGCTTGGTTTCGCTTAATTAAGCAATAGTTAGTATAAATAGAGTTAGACAGATTAGAAATTTAGCTTGGTTAGTTAGCGAAATGCGCGTCGAGTGGGAACATTGTGTTTCGGTATTTTGTTGTCGTGCGACAGTATCTATTTTTTAATAGTTGTTATATGAGTTTGTTGCTATTTGTAAGAGGGTTGATTAGATATTTTGTTTTAATGATGCGATGACACTGAATAATTGAAATACCAAGTCCCAAGTATTTTCAAAATATTTTAACACTTGCATCATGTGCAACACGGCTTCAAAAATGATAAAGGCAAAAACCATAGCAATATTTCTAGAAAATTCTGTATAAATCGTTTACGATTGGAGAACAAATGATCTTCATTTACAGCATTTTAAGAGGGATAGAAAATTTAATACAAGATTATTTCCTCAATATAATTCTTGTTTACCTACTTCCTAGTACTAGGACTCTTTATTAGGCAAAGAAACAATTTTTAACTAGGAATCGTTTTTTAAACACCTAAATCACAATCATAGAAAATCGATATCGATGAAGATACAATATGGTGCAGATGTTAACCTAGTGACTGCAACAGTAGAAAGTTTCTAGAACATTGCCTTTGTTAAATTTACTATTGAAAAAGACAATACTTAAAATCTCCAACTTTAGACCACTATTCAAAGAAATTTACAACATTTTCAAATCAGTTCGTCGTACAACTAGAAACACCTAGAACATCGCTTTACCAGGACTCCTTTGTTGGGCGCACTGCATCACTGTGGAACTCACTTCCAGGACATCTGTTTCCCACTAATTACAACCTACAAATATTCAAGAACCGTGTCAATCAGCATCTTCGCACGCACACCGCTCGTCGAGCGCCATAGGATTCCCTTTAGTGTGTGTGCCGCTGCCATAAAAAAAAAATATATTCAGAAATATAGTTAGTAGTTCTGACGATTTTACGTTTTTATAGAACGCGGCAGATTTAAAACAAAGCAGTCTTTTAATCCTCTTAAAAAGCAAAGTCCATTTCAATACGACAAGAGTGATCCTTTCAATAAATCTAAATATTCATATGACAGCACTAATAGAACATCCTTAACAAAAATAGTTTGAAATGATGCTGCAAAATGTGGGAGCAGATATTTATTAAACTACAGCCGGAATATATTTCGCTGGTAACAGTTGAGGTTTTCCCAATGCTAGAATCTAGAATTACATTACAATTCTAATGAATGCAAAATGAAACAGCAGCAATTTTAGGACCGCTATATAAGCAAGCAAAATGAAGCAAATATATAAAAGCAGAGATATTTAGCATCAAACTTTGCCGAGTTCTAAGCTTTACATTATAATGGAGTTCCAACGTTCTAAGTCGTCTGCATTTCAGACAGCCTGGTATTAGTTGCACAAATTGACTTTAATTTTATTGAAACTTTGTGTCTTTGTATGGATTTGTTTCTCCAGCGAAGCGCAATTTGAATACATGTTTCGTGGAATCATAATAATATGCAAAAGTTTGGTTTTCTGTTGAAATTCAAAATTGGGATAGCTGCACCCGAATGCCAAATCTTGTCATTAAGATTTTTCGGCAATTCAGGATGCCAAGTAATAATACTTTATTATTTATTTTGCTTTAATAGCATGTAACGTTATAAAATTAGCACATACTTAATTAGGCACTCATTAAGGCTAACTTATATCTGCTATTTCGCTTATTCTTGCATCTATTCTGCTATTAAACTATTGTTGCGAGTTGAATTAATATTTCTTCATCATTTTATCATAATATGGTGAGAGTATTGCTGTAAATGTTAGGAAAATTTCAAAATAAAGGACTAAATAGTATATAGGTAAGATAATTTTCCAATTGTTGCCGATTAAAACGTAGCAATTATCATTCTTGCCTCGTTGGGTGACCTTCTGTTTTAACAACATCCTTTTTGTGTTAGTGCCCTCCGAACAGAGGGAAAGGGGTCACACATGGGCATACATAAACAAAAGTAAATATTTAGTATTAAATAAATTTAGGTTGAACTCCAACTTTGTTTTTAGAACCAGGTGTGGACAATATTAACTCCCTTGAGATTTTGATAAAATAATCTCATGATATTTTTTTAATTATATAAAATATTTACTTTCTAAGGGGTAGTAGACCCAAATTCCATCTATTCCGTATCTTTTTCTTGCGACAACTAGTTTTCCTTGATTGGATTGCTGGATTTGAAGTTAGGATTTAGAGGATGTTTCCTTTTATTGGTTGATTTATCTATTTGATTAGCTTGTTTTTTTACTTTCCTAGAAAAAGAACGGGGTTGTTTAGGGATTGTTAAAGTGTAAATAGGAGTGAGAACATGAAAGCAAACTTGCAATATGTCATTTTGAGACAGTATCTACCTTATGATAGTTATTTATGAAACATATACCATTATATATTATTCCGATTTTGATTAATTGCCTTTAATATAATATTACTTTTTCTGAAATTCGTTTTTTTTTCTGACATTTCACTTCAGGATTGTCGTCTGGACTTGACATTTTTGGTCATGCGTCTGCTGCTGCAGTAGTAAGCCACGTCCCATTAGTACTGCGTGGTGAAGTAGGAATGTGTTACTCCGATCAGCAAAGTATCGATATTGATTTTATAAAAAATATATAAAATATTTATTTAATTCCAATCATTTTTCGTATGCTCGTTGAACTTTAATACAGCTCTGGATATGACCAATCCAACTAAAGCAATTATTTCTGATTAGTGATGTAAAAATTACCGTAATTTATTTTTGGTTGGTAATATTCGTTAAATTACGAGAACTTACCGTAATTTAAGAGAACTTAAGGAAATTTAACTTTTTTTTTAGCAGTAGACTATACTTGGTAGGTAATGTATTATCCTTGTTCAGAAACATACTATTAAACAAAATTTCCCAATTTTATATTTAAAATTGAGCCCAGAATAATTTATTTTGTATTAATTTATTATATGATATGTATGATGTGAAAACAATTTTAGCCTAAATAACATAACATGCTAACTCTGCATGAGGTAAGACATCTGGTGTGAAATATCAATGTAGAATTGGGAGAATGTAGACTACCTCACCGGAATAACATGATGAAGTGTTTTTCCATTCATTGAAATATCTCTCCACACCAACTGAAGCACCGTTAAAACTTTTGCATTCTGTTATTAAATTCTTATTAAACCATTCACCAGTTCTTCTCCACACACTTCTTCTTCAATACACTATTTTAAAGCAAAATCTTGACTCGTTCGTAAACAAGACAATCGACCATTCAGCAATATTCTATTCTCCATAATTTTCGACGAAATTTCTTCTACCCGCAGTACCCGCACGATATTCGGGCAAAAATTTGGGACCTCTTGCAGGGTTCCTAGCTTTTAAATTAACTCCTTTTAAACGTCTATATACCGTCTTATTGAAACACCACCAGTTTGGCCAAGATCTTGCTGAACGTTTACCGCAGTATGTTCATGGATTCCGTAAAATCCGCAGTCTCAACAAGCGATCATCTGTATATATCAGCAAAAAAACTGTATGTCAGACAATCTTAGAGATAAATCAATGAATAAAGAAGCAAAATGCTCGTCAAAGAAGCATCTCTCACATAGAGTGTAAGCACTGTTTAAACCATTACTTGATTAATACACAGAATGAGCCACAAATTAAGAAAAAAGCATGGTTAGAGATTTTCCACTGCCGTCCAGGAGGTTTTGAGAAAATGTCCACATCATTTATTTTATTTTAAAAGACACAGAAATTGCCTACTCACAAATAAAAATTAAAAAATTGGTCCATTCGTCAGAAATGACAAAGCTTGTTGCAAGCTGCAACCAAAATTAGGTGCGTCATTTTTTTGGAGCTGAGTCTATTTATAACCATATACGAGTAGAGGATTACCACCATCATTGACTAAAAATACTGTTTTATTAAAAGTTCTGATCTGTTAAATTCTTTTCTGTAATTTTTTTTCGGTTCAAATCAACTAAACTTTCAAAAAATGCATCCTATAAAAGAAGCATTACAAGTACATCACTAGAAAAAACATCACCGGGTACTTTCCGGTTTGGGTTCAGTAGTTTTAGCACCAGTTGATTCTCTGAAAGATCTTTTTCCTCTTATACAAGAGTTTAACTGTGTTGTATTCTATTGGTATTTATTAAGCCATACTTAATAAGACAATTACAGTTACGAGTTACGAATACGATGCCGCTGAACCTCCTTCCTTACCGGCTGCGATCGCTAACCTGAATTTATTCGAATGATTATTTAAATAATCATTCGATTATTAATATTATTTGAATACAAATAATGTGGTTATCAAAATAATTCGGTAATGCCCATCACTAATTGTAATGTATAGTTCAGTGGGTTATGTTCACTTTAAGGAGGACTAGAGGGAAGCCCTCATTAGTTCACTTCCACATACGCTTCTTCTTCTTCAATTCTATTTTCGCTGGCTGGCCAGGCCCCGAGCAAAAATGAAGAACAGAAAAGCGTCCCGGTTGGTTAACTAAGTTTCGTGCCCGTGGACACCAACTTACAATACATAGATTTTACACAGAAGCTATGACAAATGTATTCGTAATATTACCGCAAATAGTTCTCGGTAATATAAGTTATATGATACCCAAAAACGAATATTCCTTTGAGGGTGAACGAATATTACCGTAAATAATTACAGAATTTATGGGAATATAAGGTTGGTAATATTCGATTGTCGCATCACTATTTCTGATCATAGAAAGAAAATATCTACTCTATATGGAGAGACCAAGCTGTTTTTTTATATATGTATTTCATCAATTTCAAAACTCTCCAATTCAATTATTTATGTTTGATATAAAAACATATTTAAAAACTCTATACTATATATAGAATAAAACATTTTTCCATTTGCCGACATATATCCAGAATATCATTTCTCGTGAAGCTAATTACCAAAATAATTTCCTTACTGTGGTAATTTTCTTATGTATAGTTCGATATTTAAATAGAAAATATTAAAAGACCAAAGGTTGACTATAGCCTATTCCTATATTATATTTTAGTTAAAATTTAGGTTACTGCGTTGTATGCGCTGCAAAAGGTAAAATAACGAAACTGTGACAAAACGCAAGCAAGATAAGAATTGCTAATTCAGCGAAAATCTAAATCAAACGAAAAAACTGGAACATAGATCTTTTTCTTTTTATAAAACTTCAGAATATATCGTTTAAAAACGCTATAAATCCATCAGATTAAATAGAAAAAGAAATATGTCTACGTCTTGCCTGTAAATTGTTTGTTCTATATATTTTTGTTGGCACTCTTCGAAACGAGATCACTTCTCAAGATATTAAACTTCCTAGTCTTGCTCTGTTAGCTTTTTAAAGTTTCGGATTTAAGATCAAATCTGATAAAATAGTGTAAATTATTTGAAAAATATTCGTTGTGGACTCAAGACGCCTGATATTGGAATTTTACAAGTTATAAATATCCTAACAGACTAAACCCAGAAAAAGCGTGCCAAGAATATATTAGTGGAAGTAGATGGAAAGTGCAATATGAATGAAGATCGTTATGAAAAATTAACCTAGTTGAAATTTTTAATTGCAATATAATGTATTTCTGCACTAGAATTAATTACATTTACTTATTTAAGATAAAAGCAAGCGAAATCTAATATAATGTTCAACTTTAAATTTGAAGGATAATATTTTGCTACTTTCGACGCAGGAAAAAACTGTGTATTCAAAGCGGAACGAAAAATAGCCTACAGGCCTGCACAGTGTATTAAGTACGCGCGCACCGCATGCTTGTCGACAAGCTTTAAACTATTAAAAATAGTAGGCGGGCCGGGCCACCATCGGGGGGTCGCGATATATCTCTCTTAACTATTTTCGATACTCATTTTGCAACTTTACAAGTCACATATGTTATAACCTCCGCTTCGCAATATCATGTATTTTATAAAAGTTTTGTAACACGTTCACCAGCATACTCTCCAGAAGTTTCAATTGAAAATTTCAAGCAGGTACTTGGGGCGCAAGGAAGTTGTCCAGGTTCTTCAATTCTAGGAAGTGGAATGCGTCCACTTGGATGGCTTTCAATGTTCTATAGTAAAAGACAGCTTCATTAATTCTTATTGGCGTTCCAACAGTAACGAAACCAATATAATTTATTGTGTTGCAAGCTATCTGCACTATCTGCACAATATCCTTCGTACCTATCCTAATTTTTTAAAGTGCCCTGGAGTGCATTCATATGCTTGTGCAGTTAGGAACATTATGCACAATTAGACATTCACAGGAGACATTAGTCTAAATAGTCTACATTATGCAAGTTCGTTATATACTGAAATAAGACGATCATAATTCCTGAAGCTTTCGAGCAATCGAAGGTTTCAAAACTCAATAAAATAGTTATTTATGTTGCAAGTTCGTAGTTGTGGATTTTGGCAGGAGTGTGAATAGGAGAATGATTCAAACCTCACGGGAGCCAAAATGAAATACTTACGAACTATACACTGTGTTTTCTATAACGATATTTAAAGTAAAATAGATTATAGATCAGATTATAGTTCGCGCATTGTCCAGATTTTAAAATATGGCATTTTTTACCTGCAAATTAGATCGTCTAAGCATAGTATAACTTAACATTGTTAGCGTAAATACTGCTGATGACATTGTCGAAGTGGAACGAAATTACCTACTGATTTATATATTTAAATAATCCTGGATAAATATTCCTGAAATAAAACAGCCCATACACATCGGTTCTCTCGAACACTTGCAACACGTTTTTCTGATTGAAGTTAAAAGTTTTTTTTCAATTAAAAGGAACCCAGCCCAGGAGAGTTGTATTGCAAATGCTCGCCCCCAGTAGTGGGGTCGTTAGAGCGCCACTAGTTCTATCCAACTAAACTGAAAAAGCTCCGCTGGTGTTGTGCATGGTGGCTAGGCCGGCTTATTAAATCAAAAGGTACTTAATTTCAACCTAACAAGCAAACGAGAACTTGAGTCGCTGTAATCACGAGGAAGGGTATGAAAATTTGTGTAAACTGCTACGTAGAGTGTAGAGGCAAATGCAAAGTATAAAGCAATCCCCACTTTTAAAAGGTATTTATTTTATAAGAAAGTGCATAGTTCGCACTTTCACCCTTCTTACGCCCGGTCCTACGTGAGCGATTTGCAGCGTATTAACTTTTCGTACGGTATCGCCAGCGCTTCGCGTTCGCGTCGACTGTAACGCCCGGTCCTACGTGAGCGATTTGGAGCGAACGCGAACGCGAATCAGTGGCGATGCTGTGCGACTTATTAAATCAAAAAGGTACTCAAGCTTAACTTAACAAGAAAACACAATCAAATATTTGCTACTAAGTTATTTTTTTTAAACACAGAAACAATCTATCTGGAGTAAAATGGCATGTTAAATGGAGATGTTGTTAGTTGAAGACAAAATAATGTCAAATGACTATTAAATTTAACTAATATTGTACTAAGGTACAATATGGTGATTGTACGGAGACCAATTCTGTTGTTAATACTCGGTTCTGTATGCCTTACCACTAAATGCACTAAATACTACTAACCGAAGTGATCACTTTGAGGTTAACTAAGGTAATTACTACTAGGTATGCGTACGCTAATAGCTGCACTGATTTTAAATGTAGCAATAATAATAGGTAGCAATGAACGGCCACAATAATTAAATCAAATGACTCGATAAATTAATAAAAGAAATAAAATTTGAATAAAACTATTGAAAGCTTGGCTTATCAATGCTTGACTTATATTATAAAGAAAGAAAATTCAGAGGGGTCATGTTACTCGATAAACGAATGAAAGAAATAAAATTATTGAAACTGTTTTACGGCTGGTCAATGCTTGACTTATCTTAAAAAGAGAGAAAATTCATAGCAATTAGATTAACCGGTTCGACAAACCAGTGAATAAATGAAAATGAAATTAATGAGCTCTCTCGGAGCTAGGCGGTCAATGTTTGATTTATAATAAGAGAAGGAAAATCAAGAGCGATTAATATAATATAAACGGGTAAACAAATGAATTCATGAAAGATAAGTCTTCTGTACGATACCCAAATCCGGTCGTCGAGTCTGGTGGAGGCGCCGGGCACGTATAGATACCTCAGGTACCGCCGCTCGATGGCCCCGAGGGGAAGATCTAGCCGAGGTCTCGATAGCTCAAGATGGGCTGATAATTGGACTGTGACCCTCTAATCGAAGTTGTGCTCCGCTAGTAAACTTGTGGCCTTCTAGCAAAGGTGGTAGCCTCCTACTTCTCGCCTGCTAGTAAAAGTTGTGGCCCTCCAGTAAAACCCTGAAATACCCCAGTACGTATCAGACGAAGCCCCCTTACTTTAATAAAAAGTTAAAGTTACATTAAAATAAAAATTCGGATTAAATAAAATGGAGTAGATAAGATAACATAGGGGACGCAGATAAGCAATTAAATCATTAATTTAAGCAAAAACTGTAGCAATAATTACCTCGTTAGTGTGTGTGAGGACTAAGGGAAATTCAACGGTCTCGGTCTTATATGACGAACGTGGAAAGCCTCTAGAAATAATGAAAAAAACTAGCGTCATGGCGTCCACGCACTTCACAAGCCATAGAAAAAGATAATTCCAGAGAAAATGCTTACCAGTGCAGTATTTAGATCCCGAAAATCCGTCGTGTCAAAACACCAAGAGATACCACAGTATATCCCCAATAAATGGGCAGAATTAAATCACAAACTAAATGTGGAGTCTCTGAGACTGCACTCAAACAGAAACCTTCTCTCCTCGCTGACCGGTCTAACTAGAAGAACTCTCGATGGTTTTCGTCAATTTGCCTTTCTCCTTCTACAAGAGTAAAAAAACCTACGTCCGATCAAAAAGTAGTGATAAACTGAAACAAGCCCAGCGAGTTCGATACAGGGAATAATTCTAAGATAATAAACGCCTTAGTTTTCTTTTATTAGGAGGATAAACGACGTCGGAAGCCACAAATAGTGAGCTAAAATCAAATTTTTCAGGAAATGCTAGGAAATACTCCTACGAAAATGATGAACCTTTAAAAATCCAAATCGAGAGCGACAATAACGGGAGGATAGTTCATTCCTATTATTCGGAACGAACCTTACAAAAACTACAGCCTGCCGGGTAAAAAGATAAATATATTTAAAAGCAGAGGTCCCAAAACGATCTAACGATCTTCAGAAATGGCGGCCGGCGATTGGCGTTCAGCAACCAAGGGGTTCCCAAAAGGTTATGAAATATTCAAACCAAAATTAAAATATGGATCGACGAGTCAAATGCAGCGTATTTGTGGGTTTTATTAACAGAATTCTTAAAAATATAAAACGGTTTGCTGACTGTTCCACGATAATGTAGTATAAATCAAGCCAAGCTATTCTATAACAATGTGCTTCGCTTATCAACTAAAATAAATAAAGTCACAACGTGTTATAAATGCTAATACAAATATATCGTTTACCCATACTTAGAATAGTGTTAATTTACATTAAGAAATGCGGCCATTTCAAGCGTATTAACAGCACATCGAATCAATACATTTAGAATTAATAAACCGATGAGTGCAAAATACAGCATCTTTTTTCCTAAATGCGGCATATAAATGAAATTTTAAAAATATTTGTCAATGGCAAAACCGGACTGTTACACACTATGAGCATTCAGCCAAGAAAAGTTCTCAGTGAGTAGCTAAAACTCAATTCTGACAACTACTCTCAAAACAGTAGCTATAGAAGGCACAGAAGAATTGTCAAAATCGGTATGAAAAGGAATTACTAATTTGTAATTTGGATTACCGCTCTAGAAGATAGACCAAAGAAAAAAGAAACGCATTGAAAAATTCGCAATGAATAAAAAATCTTTTCTCCGAAAGTGACTTCGAAAAGAAATTAATTAATACCTCCTAAGGGACATTAGGTAGTCTTGTTTAAAAGAGTTGATGAGATTCTGATGATTGACAAAAGACAAAGTGATAACTAACTAAAACTAGGAGTTTTATCCACAATACCAAAACAGACTTATTGCACTCGACGCGCGTTTCGCTAACCATGTTAGCATCATCAGGAGATGATTACTCATTAGTAATATCTATAAAGTCATATGCCTTTTATACTTTTAATTAATAAATTCACGGAACCAACTATCCAAAAACTAATATATTTCGAAACTCGAAAATTAAAATTTTATCCGACACAAGCAGCCGCAACGCTATATCTTTGTTAGATCCTCTATGTGCAGTGAAATTTGGAAGCTTGGCACTTACGAAACCAATATTATTCACTAGGGCGCCTTCTGAGCCCGTATATTTCTAATCTGCATAGCTTCGCTTTGATGGATAGTACGAGAGTAACGCCTGCTATATAAAATGCAGGCCTGAATTTGCTGTATCTTATTTATTGTTTCAAGGAAAATTTTTAAATTATTTTAATATATTTAATATTAAGTTACTTGAAACATTAGCAGATATCGCCGCCCAGCTAAAATGCAATGCAAACTTTATGCAAAATGTGTTACGTCACAGTACGAGGAAATTAAGCAAATTAGTTTGTTCACACATCCGCCGGGACTATAACGGCTGCATTTTGGGTATTGACAATCGTACGCTGTAGGAAATAAACTGTTTAGCGCCTGATTAGACGACAGGTCACAATGGTGAGCTTAAGGTGGCAGTTACTTGTTCGAATGCCACGACTGATAACATTTTTATATGCTCTCTTACAATCTCATTAAACGCGAATATTTTACTTCGTGATAAAGTAATACAAAAATATTTAATTTTAAATGGTCATATTTAACAGTCGTAAAATTTAACATTAGGGTTAGTTGGGGATAGTTTGGGTTAGCCCATAAGCCCTTTTTATCCCTGCTGAAAATCAACATAGTTGCTACCTTAGAAGTTCGATACAGCCATCGAGGCAGAGATAACGAAAGGTGCTAAGCCATATTCTTATATCGCAGAAGGCTTGATGGGTTATCTGTTCTATATCTATTAAATGTAACCTGATAAGATTTACGTTGCCTCCATTTATTCTTCATATCTCTTTATTGTCATAAAAGGAACTATAATCTTGTAGAAATGCATCTAGGCCTAAGCCATCAAATAAACCCCAGATTAGTAGAAGAAAATATAAGCTGATTTACGGGTTTTGTTCACCACGAGTCACCAAAAATTATGTGATCCAATATTTGGTAGCCACATATGCCAGCATTATAAGCCGGAGCACTTTTTTACTTTGCATATACTTGGTGGTTCCTGCATCCTATCAGCATCCATTTATTAAGTGCAAAACAAACTTACATTTTATACAAGTGTTGCGTTTAGGATCTGACGGAAAAGTGGCAGAGAATCAAATCAAAAACAAAGATACACTGTTCGCCAGGGACAGCAAGACAGTTGTACAAACACTCAACAAAATGAAGATCAGAAGCTTGATGGTTAAGGAGTGCATAAAATCACTATCTGCAGAAAACAGAGTAACCATCCCCTGGAAAAAGGGTACAACGGAGACCTTGGTAATGACAGACCAGACACTCTTGCCAAGAAAGCGTCTCATAAAAAAACGAATTGGTCCAGAACCAATATTACCACTCATCATTGACACTGTGCGCGAACAAATTAAAAAAAAAACGCAATTCGAGAATCGAGCACTAGGTGGAAAACGGCTCCAAAGCAACACTAACAGGTCCTGATAATGCAAAACTAATAGATTTTCTAAAACTACAAAGGAAAAACTTGAAAATAATGACAGAAATACTTACCGGTCATTGAAGACTAAATGACCATCTGCACAAGATAGGTGTCGTTGACGACTCCTTATGCAGAGAATGCTTAGAGGACGCCAAGGCGGCAGAACACATTCTGTGCGACTTCCCCGCTTTCGCCAAAGACACACACATCACCTGAAGACACAATAGCCGACATAAAGGGATCCAAGCCGCATACTAAGCTACATAAATACCGTAGGACTGCTGAATTTGTAAAACCTTTCTGAGGGGGCACAATAGGCCCAGCCCGCTCAAGTGGCCTAAGTGCGCAAGTGGCTGGCATATTTATGCCTCACACCCCCTCCGTTATCCATATCCGTAGCATTGGATTCTATCTATAAAATACTCATTTATCTAGCGAATCCATATCGCCAGCATCACCAAAGTTACTTATCAGCGACCCGTTCACGTGATACTCCAAGCCTCCCCGTGACCAGCCGCCAAATCCAGGCAACTTCTCAGCGAGGAAAGAGAACAATCCATTCTTTATTTATTTAACGGAACTACATATACAATAGTAAATGCCCTCCTTACTTGATATAACCTTTACTTTACTCACAAAATTGTATTCCGTAGAAATAAAACTATCAATACCTATGTCTTTAATCATTTAACAGTAGGGCAGAGTAGGGCAAATGAGAACTACGGAGTCTCGAGCGATTGCGTTGGATATTTGGAAGGCATTCGACAGAGTTTGGCATGACGGATTACTCAACAAACTGCCGTTCTTCGGACTGCCAGCCCTTGTCTGCAGCTGGCTTGCCAGTTGCCTTGGGAACCAATCTCTGCACGTTGCGGTTGATTGACACATCTCAGACACATTCACCATTAACGCGGTCGTGCCTCAGGGCGCAATACTTTCACCAACTCTGTTCCTCATTAATAACCTACTGACCGAAACGAATAATCATGTTTACAGTTTTGCAGATAGTACCCTTGTCTCCCAATTTAGATCGGAAAAACCTTTACCAGCGACTGAAACTTATCACTGCAGACAGGAGCAGATTACAGCAATTAATCAAGACCTGGAGAAAGTTCAAACTTGGGATGACAGAAATTTAGTCCAGTTCAATTCAACAAAGACACAAGCAGCCACGTTTACCAACATTACCGACATCATTATGGCACGATCGACCACTCCTTCATTCTCGTCAGTCGGACTACTGGGTGTCTCGGTCAACAGCAATATCACCTGGCATGACCACGTTGCTAGCATAGCAAAATCAGCCTCTCAGAAGCTTGGTGCGCTATTTCGCAACAAAAACTGTATACACTGCAGCAGTTGCTCTTGCTCTACATAGCGCAAATAAAACCGTGCCGCACCAAAGCATACCCTAAAGCTGCTGGATTCCATTCAGAAAAGAGCTGTGCGTCTCATCGGCGACCCGGAGTTGACCCGGAATCTGGATAATCTGGAACACCGCAGATATGTGTTTTACAGATACTTTCACGGCAAATGTTTCCAGGATTTGGCCCGCCTCATTTCGCCCCTGACAACGCCTGTCAGGCAGTTACGACAGACGGCAAGAACGCACCAGTTCGTCGTACAACTGGAAACACCTAGAACATCGCTTTACAATAACCTGTTGAAATACTTCGATCCAGTTCATTAACCCTTCCAGTATAGTTCCAATTTCAGATTTCCTTTTTGTCTCATCACCTACCGTCTGACCTCTATCCTTCCTACACATTAATTCCATATATGCTCAACATTATCCTTTTCCACACCGGCACCGCACTCACATTCATCCTCACACATTCCTCCTCTCTTAAATCCCTTTAGATAAGTTTTGAAATTACTATGTCCGGTTGTCAGTTGCATGCGCTTTTTTTACCAGGTTTAATCTTTCCCTCTTCACTTTTTGACATACACTGTATAGCGTTTTGCCCTTCTCTTCATTATCCCACAACTTTTGCCACTCAGCAATAGCCATCCTTTGTCTAAGACATTGTGTTCCCTCTTGTCACAAGTAAAAAACTCATCTTCCATGACTCCCTGAACTTCCTCACCCACAATTGCCTCCCTGGCTTTTTTGCATGTGAGTTTTCCCTACACACAGCTGTTATTAAATCTTTCCCATCTAAATCTCACCCTTATTCCCTTCTCCCTTAATATCTCTATGATAGTTGCAGCTATTTTTTCTGTATCATAATTTTCAATCTCGTTGAAGGTTTGTTTACTAGCGTTCGTGATTATAATCGTTAACGAGTCGTTTATGTTTTTATAACTATGTATTATTCTGCCTGTCTTAGTCCCATCCACATTCCTTTCTAGTGTCCACCTTTAGTATGCATTTACCGAGCTGTTTGCAGTATATTCTGTTTGTCCTAGTGTTTAATTACAACACCTAGCCCGGTAGTTTCCTCCCTTACCTCAGCCTCTGTCCAAGCCATGACCTCATCTCCTGATGTGTCAGCTTGATCCCTCCATATTAGTTAGCACTATGTGGTTCTCACTAGCCTTTCCTCGTACTGCAGCTCCCCAATGTAACTTTCCTATGTCTTATAGTTGAGTTGCCATATCCTTGATATAGGCTTGAAAGGTTAACAATTCTATATTTAATAAATTTACTTGATAGGTTGTAGTGAAAGCGCACAGAAATTGATGTTCTAAAACTGTACGTTACCTCCTTATACATAACTTTATTGTCATAAAAGAAAATACATTCTTGTGGCTAAGCCCAAGCCATCAGATATACCCAAGGTTAAAAAGTCTGAAACCTGAAATCATAATATATAATTGGCCCACATGTTTTTGCTCATCATGCGTCAACAAAAATTGTGTAATCCAATACCTGGACATACCCCAGCATTATAAGCCGAAGCAGGTTTTTACTTTGTGTACACTTCATGGTTCCAGCATATCCTATGAAGTTGTGTTTATTAGGTGCGGAATAAGCTTCAATCACGCACTTTACGTCTACGAGTAATACGCCTTAGCATGTCATCTCCACCAGATGGTTGCATCGGTCATCGATTGTGCCTACAGAGAAGATACAAAAAGCACTTACTCTACTGACGCGCTATGGTTGCCATTATTTTAGAATGGTAGCGTTTAAAAATTCGTTAGTTATTTATTTATAGAGTGTTGAATAAACTCGAACCAGTTCAAAATGCGATTAATTTTATTGTTTTTCAACGTGTAATTTGAACTAAGGATAGTACGTATATAAGCACCCTGCGTATTCATTAACTTGAATACCCTCCTAGAACTAGCATTCTAGGAGAACGTTTTAACAATAAAATCAAAAGTTTGATACTGATATGTCCATAACACTTTTGCTACATGTCCCCATGATCGGGATGGTATTTCGATGTTTCTACTCAGTTTGAATCGCATCCAAATATACAATTCATAATGGAAATTGACATGTTGCTGTCATACGCACAATAGATACTTAAATAATTACTTTGATATTTATTGTTTCTCTATAATAACTATTTTTAAAGCCTAATAAATGCATTCCTCTTATCTTCCATTTTATTTGGGTTTCTTCTGGATATTTCCGTTACCAGAGGGCTTGCTTATAAAACACATTCATTTCCTTTTTAGTATACCCTCAAAGTATCTTTAGACACTAATCATAAATTCAGCTCTCCGGCTCTACGAAAAGCGAAGCAAGAATTTAGCCAGAGAAGAGGGCGAATATTAAGAAAATCATTTCTTATTCCTTTTAAATGTAAAATGGAACAGACTAATATCGAACTTTATTCAAATATCAAAACGGCGACCAGATCTTTGTCAGGCTATAAAATGTGCATCGAAATCTCGATGTTTGGCACAGACGAAACCAATATTATTTGCCGGGGCTTCTTTTCAGTTCTTATGTTTGCAATCTGAATAGTATATCCCCACTCTTGATGATACGGTAATTGAACCTACTATAGCGATTCGAGACCAGAAATCAATCCTGGTATTGCAATAGCTGCTGTCTATAGATGTCTAATATATCTAATAAGGCTTAAAAATTGTAAAATGATCAGAGTCACTGACAGTGTCGACATTTGCTACTTTGTTTGGACGTGAAGTCAACAATTTTATCATAAAATCTACATAATAAATCTGGTACGTACACAAATAAATTAGAGAAGTAACTTTAGGAAATTACCAACAAAAATCATTATGCAGAACCTCGGTAACTCTAAAATTTCGCAGATTCAATAAAATAAATATTTTGAATCGATCAAACTAACTAAACACATTAGCATATTTCATTATTTAATACGATATCCTAGATTTTTCACAATTCTTTGGGACATGACACTCCTTTCATTTATGTATTTGAATAATGATTGATTGATTAGTTCATTCTTATATTAAAGGCGCACCGGTATCATAGGCCATTTAGCAATGCATAATAAGTTACATTGGCGATAGAAGATCGGGGTTGGTTGGAAATTCATATACGATATGTTGTGGTGAAATCTTACGTTTTTATAATTTTCCACATCGGCGGTACCATTTTTAAGAGATCGAAATGGCTAAGATGACAGTGGCCCAATGCTATTATTTTCCAGACGAAATTTTCTCTACGTGAACTTATAAACTTTCTCAATTGGTTCATTGACTTCACAGAGTTTTTAATTTGTTTAATCTGATGCCAATCTGATTAGTTGATGATGCTAAATGGAGTATTAATTATTTTAAAGCGCTTAACGTGGAGATTTGAACCCATTTTGGATCGCTAATTTAGCATTGAATCAGCTATTTCGACACCGATCAGGAACCCAAAGAAAGAAAATTAATTTGTTTATTTGGAAACAGCTTGAGAGATCAGTAGTTTGATATATTAGGAGGTCCAATGACCATAAGCTTTGGATTGATCTTATAGTACCAGCTATAATAAGGATTTGGTAAGAGAAGTGAAGTGCGATTATGTACTTTAAACTTTCACTGCTGACTAAGAATATAAGGGGGCAAACTGAAGAAATTATTTTAAATAAAATTCCTATATATAGTATACACGGTGTCCCATATAAGAATGCACACTACAGAGATCTCGGAAACCAGAAAAGATACAAAGATGATTCAACTAGAGAAAAGTTGCACCTTGCTGAATCCGACAACGTCATGTTTCCAGATCTAAAAAAATCCTATCACTTCCGAAAATATTTGGGAAAAAACGAATTTTCCCGATTTGGATTTTATTTTTTTCTAACTTTATTTGAAAAGATATGACAATGCAAATTTCACATTCTCATTGCTACTTTTCCTGCACTTTAAGCTGATGTTATTAGATTTTCAATCTGACGTTTCTTTTCTTAGCAACCATAATCAACTTTGTTTTTTCAAATACTTTTGTTCCTAAAAAAACTCTAATTTTAATCCTAAATCTAACGACAAATCGCTCTTTACATTTATCTGACGTTTCGGATGAAAAAAAACATCATCAATGTTATTTGATGATGATTACGTCATTGGGTAGAGGACAAAAATTGGCATAGGAATGTGAATTTTATTCTGATCTATCCTTTTTATTAAAATCTGAAAACCATTAATTATGTTTAAAATTTCACGAAATTCGTAGGTTGCAATTAACTTTTTTAATAAAGAAAAATGAACAAAATAAAATTCACATTCCTATGCCATTTTGCCTCCTCTACATGACGAAGTAATTAGATTTTTGATCCGACCTTTCGTTCCTTCGTATTCATCATCAAATAGCATTGATGATGTTTTTTTACCCGAATAATCAGTTTTCAAATTTTACAAACCCAATTATTTTTAGGCTAAGACAGCATCGGATTTTATTCTTCAATTTAAAGCAATTAGTCATATAATTTTGCATCATACAAAACACATTCGCTGTTTATCTAAAATAAATTTTGTTTATTCATGCATAAAGCATACAATAATGTTAGCGATTTCTATTTATTTAACATCATTGAATGAAAATAATTGCTACCAATTGCATATTTATTGAAAATAGGTTAAACGAGACTGTATAGAATAATGCTAATATAATATGATTATTGATCGAGGAGAAATATAACGGCGATTCAAAATTTGGGGTTTCTCAAAACTTTGAAACTAATACTCAATGTGACTTATTACTCTACCAGGGCTAGTACTGAAGTATTAGATATCTGGTATATTTGAAGATGTCAGAAATATCTGGATATCCGAATAATTTAGAATCAAATATCAATTATTGACATAATCATATCCGGATCCAGATAATCCAGATACCTACGTGGTCTAAGATGCTGAAATCAAGGTTTGGGTTCATGCTTTTTTGAATGATATGTTAATGAGATATGCTAGAGACCTTTCTTTTTTTTCTCTATCCAGCAGATTTCGAAACCGGATACTTTCAGCTTAACGTCGATTTATATTCACTAACTTAAACTTGTAACTTAAAATCTCCAACAAGTCTGCTAGGAATTAGAAAAATTCTATTAACAGCTATTTTTCCTTGTATTCTAAATCTGAACACTTTTGGACATGCACAACATTCTAACGCCTTAGCCAAAGTTCTGGACCCTATTCTACCAATATGGTACTCGCATAAAATGCGTACCAATATATGTGAATTGTGAGTGAGATAATAATAATAATATTATTTGAATAGAAATATCCTACATTTCATTACATGTCTGAATCCTGCACAACATTTTAGGTCGGCTTAAGATGTACCTAATAAACTCCATATCAAAATTGATATTTTTTACTATTCAACGGCGCCGGCCGGCGCGGCGCAGGTGCACAAAATCAAAGCAACGCAACTTTGGTTCCACGATAATTCTGGTACTGGTTCACAGATTTATCATTTCTATTGAAGTGAATACTTCGTTAGGCGCATTTTCTGTTGAGAAGAAAATGAAACTGAGTCGTCAAGTAATGCGTCATGCTCTGCTATGTTCTTCTTCTGCTTTAGGTGCGCTACATGTTACAAAATGTACCTGGAAAGTAAGCTGGTGAACGTGTTACGCGGAACCGGCGTGATGGCTCAGTGGGTAAAGCCTCTGTCCATCGTGGCGACACGCCGGGCTTGACCGAGTTCGATTCTCGGCCCGGGCATCATACTTTGTAAAAAGTTTGGTACTCTGAAATTTAGCGGAGCCACAGGCAAGTGCTAAGTGTATCTGCACCAGTCTCCGCATTCCCGCCGGTAACCATAGTGGGATCGGATATCCCGGGAATTGAAGGGTGAAGTTACACACTTGCTAGTCGGTAGATCACTGGCGACTAAGGTTGTGCCGCGACCAAGGGTGGAAGAATCAGAGTTGAGGCGTGGAACGGAGATGTACAGGCAGCCCAGGTTCGTGCCAAAATCAGAGGGTTAGAAGCCCTTGAGTGTGATACGGCCAGGGTTAAAAGTGATCGAGGATCGTGGTGCGGAACCCACGATAAACTGTATGTCCCGTCGTAGACACAACAAGTCCAATTGGTGGCCTAGTTACTAAAGGAACACCCCTTCTGAGCTTTTCCTTTTCTTTTGCGTGTTACGCGGACGCGGATGTTACAAAACGTTACATACAAATGTCATAATTAGAGGGAGAAATACCGCTACCGTGTAGGTTATTCTCCGTTTTGCCATAAGGTTGACTTTTGTTGTAACACCATTAGAAATACGTTCAACACGTTACTGAAGTTTCCACTTCTTTCGTGTGGTATTAAGCAAACATCGTATTTTTTTTATTTAGCCCTTATTTCCAACTAACTACCAATTTATTACAGCGGATGTATTTGTAAAATAGGAAACGGTTATTTGTTTTAACATTTGGCCCCTGCAAAAAGAACGTTGACATCAGAAGGTAGATTATTAAAAACAAAGATATGAAAATGCAACTCATTTCATTCCCAGTCATTATGTTAGATTCTAGAGCTTTCCTAAGTATGAAAAACGCACATTTTTAAAGGGCAATAGTTTGAAGATAATAAAATTTAGGTACAGAATCTGTAATATTAAACTCACTTAAAACGTTCGATTGAATTAAAAAGCCAACAAAAAAATCCAGCGCAACATTTCGAGCTATCCCGTTTATTTGATATTATTAATTATATGTTACAGGTCTTTTAAAACCTTAAAAGCGACTACTTTGAACTCTGGTCACTGCTAAACTCAACAGTATTTTCAATATCATACATCTATTAATGTCATACGGAAAATGACACATTCAAAACATTGATTAATTGAAAGAGCCATTAAAGTGACTAATCGAAGTCCAAAGTAGTGGCCCTAAAACTTGTATGTATAGCTTTTTCTCCAACTAGAACTTTTTATGAAATAATTGGGATATCTGAATAACGAGATATTTGTTAGGTTTATATAAATTGATGTTGCTTTCAACAGTAAAATCTGTGAATACATTCAATGACGTTATTATGTTGCAATCTTTTAAGCAGCTTACATAGTTGATTAAACAGTTCCACAATTTGAATTTGAATGCTATAATTTTGAGTACTCTGAAATCAAATTGGATTACATTAGACTAAAATTTGTTATTTTGTATAGTATGTCAATTATGGAACATATTATGTTACGTTTCAATTGCTCAGTTCGCGCGTATGATTTTGTCAACTAAAATGCACATATAAAGATAAGCTGAAATATGCTATTTGGAACGTGCAGCTGCTAGGTGGGGAGGCGGTGAACGTTCGTGCGCGTCAATGGCAAGAACTTGAACTTTAATGATCACCTCTTATATATGTAATATCATTGTTCTAACATGGGAGCTCGCATTAGTTGTAAAAATGCATAAAAGAACCGAGTGTGCTTAAGACCACACGACAACACGAACAAGTATTTTTGTGTTCTATATTTTGAAATTACCGGCGATGTTTGAAGTAAAATTTTATCTCGAAATCTGGCGAAAACCGTTACTTATCGCTCGAAAACTTTCTAAATTCTCCGAGCCTGACCCATTTTCTCACCTTCAAATCGTTTTAAATGCGATTTCAGGCAAATAAATCCACATACTTACCACAAAGACTACACATGTCGATGTGCTAAAATTAACCTCGAATTATGGCAGAGAATCGATCGGTAACTGTCTCTAATCACTAAGAGATTTCAGAATGTTCCGATCCTGACCCATTATTCCAGATTCAAGCCAATTTCCATGAGATTTGAGACAATTAAGTGTGTACATATTTTAACCTAAGCGTAATGCAAATATCAACACAATATATCCCCAAAGAAAGGGCAGAATTGAATCACAATAAAATGTTGAGTCTCTAACTGCACTAGCAGAAGGCTTCTCTCCTCACCAAACGATCAAACTAGAAGGAACTCTCGATCGTTTTCGTCAAATTGCCTTTGCTTATGTCCGATTAAGAAGTAGGGATGGACTGAAACAAGCCGAGCCATTTCGATACGGGGAATAATTCCAAGACAATAAACGCCTTAATTCTCGTTTATTAGGATGATAAACGACGGCGGAAGCCACGAATAGCGAGCTAAACTTGAATTTTTCAAGAAATGCTAGGAAATGCGAGAATAATAAACCTTAAAAAATCTAAATCGAGAGCGACAAACACAGATGAATAGATCCCTATTATTTGGAACGAACCTCACAAAAACTAGTCTGCCGTATAATGCGATAAATTTATTTAAAGCAGAGGTCCAAAAATGATCTAACGATCTTCAGAAATGGCAGCCGGTAATTGGTGCCCCGCAACTAAAGGCTTCCCAAAAGGTTATAAAATATGCCAACAAAATTAAAATATGGATCAACAAGTCCAATGCAGCGTATTTGCAGGCTAACAGAATTCTTAAAAATATAAATCGGTTCGTTGACCGTTCTACCGTCATGTAATACAAATCAAGCCAAGCTATTCTAATAATAATGTGCATCGCTTATCAACTAAAATAAATAGAGTCACAACGTGTTATAAATGCTAATAGAAATATATAGTTAACCTATACTTAGAATATAGTTAATTCATATTAGGAAAAGCGGCAATTTCAAGCGAATTGTTAGCAAATAGAATCAATAAATTTAGAATTAATAAACCGATGAGTGCAAAATACAGCATCTTTTTTCCCTAAATGCGGCATATAAATGAAATTTTAAAAAGGTTTGACATTGGCAAAATCGAGCTGTTACTACTACTAGCCAAATACAACTTACTCTAAATCGTCTAATCAAACGGTGTTTACTTGTCACCTTCAAAATCAGAAAGCATACATTTTTGTAGGAAAAGAAATTGTTCTCAAACAAACATCTTTTCAAGGATGAAATCAAATTTTTCCAAATATTCCTGGATAATAAACTCAACTAGAAACATCATCTAATTCACCTTAAAATATATATCCAACACGATTTAACCATAGTTAAGGTTCTCTGCAACACTCGACTTTAGCTCCCGAAGAAAAATATATAAATTCATTATTCTGATCAAGCTTGATTTAGCGGTCTTGCTTATCAGCTTATGGGTCTGCAAGACCCTCTTATTTACAGGTTCTAGATCCCATCCAATATTTTACCTTAAGACTATCTACAGGTTGTTTCCGAACAATCCGTATAATCAGTCTACATTCCACCACCAATACCCTTGCCCTTGAAGAAAGACACCAATCATCACTTCTAATGCATCATCTCTTAAATCTTAGCCTTTTCAGATTGACCATCAAAAATCTTTTACCCCTCTCTACAAAAAATACTCTGAATGGCCGATTTTTTAATATTATAAATACATATAATATTATCTTTCCCTCCTTTGAACCAGCTAATTCCAATATTCCCTGGTCCCTCCTTCCTCTCCTCATCCTTAACCTGAAAATCTTATCCTCCTTGATAAAAATATTTTTCCCCAAAAGGTTATACTATCAAAATTCAAACACATCAAAGCAAATCACTTAAAAACAATAAATTGATTTATACTGACGGTACGAAATCACCACAAGGCAAGGATCTGCTTTCACATTAGACCACTCAAGTTTCAAATTTAAACTTAACCCCCCTATCATCAATCCTCTCTGCAGAGCCTTTGCGATATGTGAAAGTATCAAACACTTACTTAATTCAATCTCACTACCTCATAATATCAGAATCCTTGAGCGCTCTCAAATTCATTCAACATTTTTGGTCTCCACACCCATTGGTCACAAGTAAGTCACGTCGGAATCGAAGGAAGGCTAAGAATGTAGCAAAGAACGCTATAGAGGAAGGATACTCTTTCCCCCTTCTAGCAACAAATATAGAATAAAAAAATCAAATCGAATTCATTTTTAGTTCCCTTGAGCAGTTAGAATGGGCCAAGTACATGGACAATAAATAAACTTCATGAACTGAAACCTCTCTTTTCCGCTTCGTTTGACATCCCTGAGCTCCCTAGAAGGGAAAATGTGATATGGAAAAGGTTAGCGACTGGTCATACGTACTTCACCCATTAATTTTTGTTTTGCTCAAGGGCGAATCCCCCTCCCCCCCCCCCACAATATATTTTTGTCACGACCCTCTTACTATTACTCACTTAATTTCATTTTGGTTGGGTCTAGATATTAAAAGATCACAACATAACTTTTCCAGAAATTTTATGAATAATATATCACTCGACCATCCGAAAACCAAAAACATCCTCAATTGTATTAAAAGCATTGGTATATCTCGCAAGATATAATAAAATCCAATAAAAACTTGTACTCTCCCCATAAGGTCAAAAGTAAGCAAAGCTATCTATTCAGACTAGTGAAATTACCGACAAATTCTGCATATTTCAATTTAACCTCGATTTCCGCGTATTTCTTGGACTCATACGGAAAATTTTTACAGAACCTTTTCATAGCAGAGATCACGAAGTTTATGGATCTGAGGTTGATTTCTTGAAATTAGCCAGCACGTACGCTAAAAGTAAATTTTTTAACCTGAAAATCGAAACAAAAAAATCACCAATTCGATTTTTTGGTATGTTCTGCTCATATCCCCGCTCTTTAATATACGAAAGTTTGGTAGCCCCAGATTATTCGGGTTTTCAATAATAAAATATTAAGGGGTGACGTGTCTTGTCAAAACTTGAAATGACAAAAAGTTTAATTTCAACTAGCTCACCTGTAAAAAGCATCATGATTGCTAATACAGTTTTTACTTAGATTCCCTTCCCGTCAATTAAACAACTTTTCGATAAAAAAAAACAACAACTTTATTTTATCTCTCCAAATTGAATATATTATCTACGATTATTTAAATTTGAAGTAACAATGATTTAAATTAATTAAGCATTTACTCTCTACTATATTATAAGCTATAAAAATTCTACTTAAAAAGAAAATATGTATTTTGTTATGAGAGTTCCATTAAAATAAAATTATGTTCAGATTTTAATATCATTTCGGGTCAAATCACCAAAAATATCACCCAGTTAATGATAATATAAATGATTTGCCCAAAAAAACTGTTCTTTGAAATATCTATTGAAGTTTTTATTTGTATAAAATACATTCTCTGATAGAAAAGTCCGCACGAAGCTATTAAAGCTTTGCAGCTGCTCCGAGAGCACGCAACCTTTGATGCCGGTTGCACAATACGGAATGTCTGGTGCAGCAGCCAAGCACGTCCCCCGTAGCAATTTACCAAATTTAATTTAAGGAGGAGGAAAATTACGAAACAAAATTAAGGCTATTCCTTGCTAGAGCCGGCAAAAAAGCCGACTTCCTTCCAACGAAATGGAAAATGCCTTAGGTCTTCTTTCGTTTTTGTGTTTTTCTTTTGAAGTTCTTAACTGTTCTGTAATAAGAACGGCTCCGAATTGATGAACGTTCTTGTTTTAATGAATGTTTTTAAATTCAGTATATGGCATAAATATGTAGAAAGTGTCCAGATTAACTAAAAATTGCAAAGTCATCGATCATGATGACTTACATAACTCTTTTGGTTATGATACTCACTGAATTATTTTATACCTTAGCTTTCTTTCACACTACACGCATTTCACCAGACCGGTTTTACGGTTTTTTCCGTGTTTGTTATGTAAATCACATAATTAAATCACTACTTTTACATGAAAAAGGGCTAACGCTTTTATCTACTTTCAATTAGCCCATCAACTTTAAAACAGGTTTCAGATAATGGCTAGTGGTTTCAGAATAAAATATGTTTAAATATAGTTATGTGAAGCAACTATAGGGACAAACGAAACCACTTATTTTTATTGATTCTACAAAACTTCCAATCCAATGGTTTACTATAATATGTATAGTTTCCATAGTCTATATGCAATTTTTTCTATTTTTCTATGTATTTACTTTTAAAGCCCTTTATTTCATTACTCAATCGAGCGTGAAACATTTCACTTATTTCACTTCAATACTTGCGATCATATATTTATTTAATTTAAAAACACTGGATTTTCGTTATGGGGGTTATTTGTTTAATTTATCAATGATATTTTAAAAGTTACGTAAATTGTAAGTAAATGTTCAAAAATGCTTAGAATGTTCATAATTTTAATGCATATTCAAAGTAAAAAAAAATCAATTTAAAGAAGAAAATACAATTTATCGATTATACCGATTTTTTTTTTTATGGCAGTGGCACACACACTAAAGGTAGATCCTATGGCGCTCGACCAGCGGTGTGTGTGCGAAGATGTTGATTGACACGGTTCTTGAATATTTGTAGGTTGTAATTAGTGGGAAACAGATGTCCTGGAAGTGAGTTCCACAGTGATGCAGTGCGCCAGACAAAGGAGTTCTGGTAAAGCGATGTTCTAGGTGTTTCCAGTTGTACGACGAACTGGCGCGCTCCTGCCGTCTGTCTGCCTGACTGGAGTTGCCAGGGGCGGGATTATGTGGGCCAAATCCTGGGAACATCTGCCGTGAAAGTATCTGTAAAACAGAGACATCTCGGCCACATGTCTGCGATGTTCCAGACTATCCAGATTCCGGGTCAACTCCGGATCGCCGACGAGACGCACAGCCCTCTTCTGAATGGAATCCAGCAGCTTTAGGGTATGCTTTGGTGCGGCACCCCAGATATGTGAGCAATATTCTAAGCACGGTCTTATTTGCGCTTTGTACAGCAAGAGCAACTGCTGCGGTGTATAGAGTTTCTTGTTGCGAAATAGCGCACCAAGCTTCTGGGAGGCTGATTTTGCGATGTTAGCAATATGGTCATGCCATGACATATTGCTGTTGACCGAGACACCCAGCAGCCCGATTGACGAGGATGAAGGAATGCTCGATCCTGCCATAATGATGTCAGGGCCCGCTGTATTGCCCCTCTTAGTAAACGTTGCTGCTTGGGTCTTTGCTGCATTGAACTGGACCAAATTTCGGTCGCCCCAAGTTTGAACTTTCTCCAGGTCTTGATTAATTGCTGTAATCTGCTCCTGTCTGCGGTGATGAGTCTCAGTCGCTGGTAAGGGTTTTTCTGATCTAAAGTGGGAGACAAGGGTACTGTCATCTGCAAAACTGTAAACAGGATTATTAGTTTCGATCAGCAGGTCATTAATATAGATGAGGAACAGAGTTGGTGAAAGTACTGCGCCCTGAGGCACGCCCGCGTTGATGGTGAATGTGTCCGAGATGTGTCCATCGACTGCAACATGTAGGGATCGGTTCTTAAGGAAACTGGCCAGCCAGCTGCAGAGAGAGGCGGGCAGTCCCAAGGACGGCAGTTTGTTGAGCAGTCCGTCATGCCAAACTCTGTCGAATGCCTTTGAAATATCCAACGCAATCGCTCGAGACTCTCCGTAGTTTTCAATTGCCCTACTCCATATATGAGTGACATAGGCCAATATATCTCCTGTCGATCTCTCTTTGCGAAAGCCGTATTGATTATCGCTGATTATTCTTACTAATTTGAACAAAAGTATTCGTATATATTTTAACATAATTGTGAATACTTGCACGCACTCAAATTCGTGACAACGAAATTATCCTTCCTATAAAGGTGTAATGATTTATCTACAACCGTTTTTTAAGTAGAGTTTTTTCCATTAAATTCTGAATTCTGAACAGTTAGGCATTAAAGCATTTATATGTTGATTAATTACCGTCTTGAAAGTGTTATTATTACTAGGCTCTGAAAATGGCAGCTTTTGCTTTACCGCTTTTATTTTTGATATTGTGATTCAGAAATCATTCACAGCATAACCATATAAATTGTACCATTCCGAAAATAGCAACATGCTTGATTGTTAATTAAAGCTTAAATTACCTATACGCGACTAGCGCGTCGAAAATATTAACTGGCTTGAGATTAAACAACCTCAATAATTTTTTTGATTCTAGAAAAAGTATGTACCTTATACGGGGTAGTACACCCTAATTCCAACGCGTTTCATATATTTTCCTTGGAACAACTACTTTGGTATGATTTGATTGCTAGACGGTCTGATTTTGCCTTTTTAGTTTGTGTTGGGTTTTGTGGGATGTCTCCTCTTATACTATTTCATTCGCCTGGTTTATTTAACTTTCCTAGAAAAATCGGGGTTCATTAGAGCTTTTTAAACTGTAAATAGGAGTGAGACCAATACGAAAACAAACTTGCAATATGTAATTTTGAGACAGATCTTAGTTTATCTGACGGTCACTACCTCATGGTAGAAGTTATCTACGGACATATATCACCATAAATGCCGTACTATTTCGGTTTTGATTCATTTTCTTTAATGTAACATTCATTTGTCTTGAATTAGTTCTATTTCTGACATGTCACTTAAGGAGCCGAAATATCATATAAACTTGAAAATTTTGGTCTTGCATCTGATGCTGCAGTAAGCCGCGTTCCATTAGTACTGCGTGACTAAGTGAAGATGTGCTACTCTGAACAGTTGTAGCATCTATCTGAGTTTTATAAGCATTTTTTCTTGAGACCATTTCCTGTCTGTTAATATTGAAGGTTACGGTTGTAGTTTATGGCATGTCGCAATACAACGTAGTTGAAGGGTGTGAAGTCACCAAACTTGAGAGGGTCTGGCTCCCGGGTGACGTCAATGCTCGTAGGAATGGCTGTTGGTGGCATGTAGAAAGTTTCTTTAGTGGTCCTGTTGTGCCTATTACACCTTGGACAGAACCTGAGCAATTGTGTGACAAGAAACACGTGGTTCATAGCAATTGGCTGGTTTAAAATCCGGATATCCTGTAGAAGTTGCGCGTTCCTAATCTGTATAACCTTGATCAGGGAGAAATCAATCGGGTTACTTTGATCTTCGGAAGTCCGCCATTGTGGTGACAGTGTGAGTGCCGTAGCAGTAATTTTTTTCTTTGAAATACCTTGAGGGATCTTCGGCCCGTCCTCATTTCAAGTATTAGGCCGTATCTCTGCGTTACATTTTGCGTTTTATTAGTTTGGTGCCT
This sequence comes from Pissodes strobi, assembly GCA_016904865.1. NCBI lineage: Eukaryota > Metazoa > Arthropoda > Insecta > Coleoptera > Curculionidae > Pissodes > Pissodes strobi. Next base: position 76,097 of record MU183112.1, read on the forward strand.
AGATTCGATTCGATTACTGGAATTTTTCAAATCCTTTGTATGTCTGCGTGCATAGTCCTTCGTGCTCATTGATGCTTCCTTGTGGCAGTGGCCTGGAGAGCTGCCCACGAGCAGTAGGTATAATTGATCTGAATTATCAATAATTGAGTCGCTTTAATTATCGTTATTTTGAATGAGTTATCTTCTAATTTTATTGTTCATTTTTTTTTTATTGGAAAATTTCTGGCGCCTACCGTTTATAGTGTTACTTTTTTTTTTCGTTATCTTCTTACTGGGTAGTAATTATATAAGGCATTTTTAGACCAACTTTCATTAGATTAAAAAAAAAGTCAAAGTGATACGCGGATTAAAATTATAACACATACAAAACGGTTATTCGAATTAATTCAATAAAGCTTTCCAGTCTATGATTTACTCTGATTTGCGTAGATTCCGCATTGCATGCGGCATTATTTCAGATTTCATATTTATATGCTCGCATTGAAATGATTTAGCTAATTAGTTAGTCAAGTTGAATAGCTTCCAAATTAAACCTAAGTATTTTTGCATCAATTAAATAGAATTTGGTGAAGTAATATAGTAAATTTATGTCAATGATTTAATAACTAAATAAATAAATAGAACTGGATAGTTTAAACTCGAATTAGCAGCCAGTAATCCTGGTTTTAACCAGGATTATAACCTGATGTAATTTTTGATTTTGCACAATACTTATTTGAACCAAGCGAATGCAGGCCATTTCACATTTATCTTTTGTTAGCAGTTTGTGTACGATAATTTTTCATATTTATGGTCACTCCACGATCCTATACATTAAAAATCTGCAAAAAGAAATGTAAATATACATTCACAGTATGTTTAGGAACTTAACTCAATGAACAGGAAAAGGGATTAAATCAACATAAATATGCTTTTGGTAATAGAACACTTACATATATGTAAAATATATCATTCGGTTACATCTCGAAATAATAAGGTTCTCGGTGGGGTAACCCACACGTTCTTCTGATGAGACCCTAAAGATGAAAACTATCGAAAAAAACTCAATATTATTTGCTCGAACCTTCCAAAGAAGGTGTTCTTGTGACCTCGTGGGTAGGTCGCTATTTGGAGCGATATTCACTCCACGTGATCCTTCGCAGTGTAATTCAATATGCTGTTCTGACAGACATCGTTCGTATTACAGAACTGTTGAAGTCGTGGACTGTGTCCATGCATTGTACTCTGTCATCATAAGAGTGCGATCCACTCCATCACTAGACTCTAAAACATTGAGTTTCGAAAGAGAAAGGTTCTGCTGTGCCAGTCTCATCAGAGTGAGGACACCCACTATCAGACTGAAAGTTTTCTGGGTTATTACCATCACAATTCTGTAGACTGAAGAAGCTGTTTCTGAGTGACGCGAAAATTACAATAATGTAAACGGTTCTTAGAAGCGGTCCAGCAACCGGATATTAGCTTGTCTCGAGGAAAATGAAATTAATTCCCACTTTATTGACTCAACTGATGAGAACTGTATCAGCACTTTTCTTGATGATAGGTTTAATGACACTTGTTTCAGTTTCAATCTAAGTACTGTTGATCTAATTAAATCTTTAATCTTGGAACAAAAACCTCACACCTGTAGTGTTGATGGAATTTCGGCCAAAATGTTCCAACTTTCTTTTGAGCAGGTGGCAGCACCACTGACTCAGATCATTAATGAACCTTGATTTTCTGGTACATTCCCTGCTGCATGGAAACTGTCCTCAGTGAGACCGATTGCAAAGAAGCCTTCCGTCCCGATAGGTAGCATGAGTGACCTTAGACCCATAAGACTTTTGTCAGTTCCCCTGAAGATTGCTGAAGCAGTAATACACGAGTACTTTCAGACTTCTTAAATGAAAGTGGTGTATTGCCAGACACTTAGTCCGGATTTTGCTCTGTCACATATTGTTGACGACTGCTTGTTTGCAATGAACAATCAGAAAATTACCTGCCTTGATATGTCTAGGGCTTTTGATTCGGTCTCATTTGATTGTTTGCTGGCTAAGCTTAAGTACTATGGCATTGACGCCTCTATTCATGCCTGGTTTACTGATTATCTTCATGGACATAAGCAGAGGGTTGTTTTGGATTCCTTTGGCGGGTGTTTGGTGTCAGATTTTGGAGTAATAAACTCTGGTGTCCCTCAAGGATTGGTGTTGGGGCCTCTGCTATTCTTGATTGCAATTGCTGACTTGCAGTTTGTCCCAAAAGCTTGTAACGTACATTTTTATGCTGATAACGTTCAATTATCTCTGAGTTTTCCTTCTTCTGCCAAAAGTAGTGCCTGTGACGATATTAACAGGGATTTATCTTCAATATTCTTATGGAAGAAATATAATAGTCTTGTACTGAACCCCAATAAAAGTCAACAAATGTTGATAGGATCGAGTCGTTCTCTTGGAGAATCTGACGGATTGGACTTGAGGATTGATCGTCATGCAATCGGATCGTCTGATTGTATTAAGAACTAATCATCGATTCCAAACTTAAATTTGAAAGACGTGTATCTGAGGTTTGTCGTAGGACATATCTAAGCCTGAAACAACTTTATATATTTAAACATTCTTTGGACAGAGACATAACGAAAGTGTTGCCATATTTTCATTACGCTGATGTGGTTTATGGGCCCAGCTTGATAAATGAAAGTCGGAACAGATTGCATAGAATGCAGAATCACTGTATTCGTTTAATTGCAAATGTTCCACTTTCTCCTACGTTGCACCATTTATTAGCGAATTGAAACTTTTTAAATTGAACGAAATTCGGTTTATTCATTTTGTATGGTTTGTGTTTTGAATTTGCATACTTCGAGGTATCTTTTTGAGAAACTAGTGCGACGGAGTGATTTTCATGCGAGGCAACTTCGGCACGTGAACTTAAATCTGGATATTCCTCGGCATCATGATGCAGCTTATAAAGCGAGCTTTTCTTTCTTGGCTGCATTCGCTTACAACCGCGTCATCTCTTTGCGTCCTGGGTCCTGGTCCGAGTTCTAAGTCGGACATCAAGAGAAGGCTGAAGCAAGAAGTTCTGGATGATTTACAGAATTTTAATTTTGACCTATTTTGATTTTGTTGGTGTCTTTTCTATTCTTGTAAGTTTTAAACTTCGTTTTTTTTTTGTTTTTACCATGTATGGCGTATTGTTAGATTGTAGCTTTACTTTAAGGCTAGGTTCTGATACCACTATTGTAAGTGTACCTAGTCCTATGTTTCCTCGAGCTTACAGCTAGTAGCCCTAACACTCTAACACAGGCATCTCTTTCGGAAGTCTCACTTTCATCGATGAACTTTCATCGTGATCCTGTTATGATTCAGGACGTGTCTCAATCAGGAATTGCGATATTTCTGACGTTAATCTCTGTATAGTGTGAATCTTTACATTACAGCAGTAGGAATAATTATTTATATACCATGGTTCATCGTGCAGTTTTATACGTTCAATCGGCATGATGCTCATTTCAATTTTCCATTGAAAAATTAAATAACACTGTGCACAGCGAGTCTGCATAAATTTTCCAGTATCAATAACCCTCAAAAGAAAAATTATATAATTATTGAATCCAAATATGAGCTTAGTCTGTTTTATATCCATTCCATTTTAATGATTAATTGTCTTGAAGTGATGATCACGATCACGTCCTTCCATTTATTTGGCTTTTACGTGCGAATTTCATTTAGTGTGGTGTTGGGCGTAAAATTGTAATTATCTGTAATTCAAAATCAGTCTTTCCCTAAAATCGATATTAAGTGTCGTAAAACGCTCTATATAATTGACAAGTGCTGAAAAATGAGTTTAAAAAAAGACCACCAGTGAAGTGATTTATTCTAGCTATCTTGGTTTTGCTAGGAATGCCTAAATATTAACGTATCATTTTATACTAGAGACATTTGAACAGAACCGGATTTAGATTTTTAATTTACATTTACACAAACTATGTTATCAACCTGCAGTAATTTTTCAAGATCATACCTATGTATTTAAGTGGTCTAGACCGAAGGACGATAAGCTTTTGGGTCCACCTTGTAGTTCTTACAATGCATTCCTCTGCAATTCTTACAATACATTTCTGTGTACCAACACTGAAGCACATGCACTCTTACTCTCGCAAACGTGCGTAAGTTGCTATTACTTTATAAGAGTCAAGACTGAATTTGAGAATAAAGACGGCAAAGTAGACAGACTTTAACACATTTAAGCTGGGTCCAAATGTGGGTGTGGTTAATGTAACACGTAAAGTAACGCAAATCCTTCCTATGGGCAGCACTACGAGCATTACATGTAACGATCACCGAACGGTTCGCGCTGCTTCGAGCAAAGTTGATTTTTTAGCGAACACACTTTCACTTTTTCGTATCCGGAATAAGTTTCTCGGTCCAGTATTGGGTCACGTCCAATGCTTCGCGTTTGCCTAGCCACAAGTCGTTAAGGGAACACTGTATGGGGTAGCTTGGGCATGTCAGGAGATGTTCCATTGTCTGTACTGCGCCACAGTCACACTTGTCGTCATTTGGCTCGGATAGTTTCCATCTGATCAAGTTTGTTTTTACAGGTGCGACACCAGTTCGAATGCGATTTAGCATCTTCCATGTTTTAAAGCCACTTAAGACACCACTGGGTGGGTCCTCTAAGAGAGGATAGTTGGCAGGTGGTTCATCCAACGGATCTTTAAGAAAACGGTGTCTGGATTTTAATCTGTGAGATGTTGGACCGCTGGTGGCAAATAGGGGATGGCGATCATCGAAGGTTTTTATAAACTTTTCAGAGTGTTCGTGAGCTGCTCTTCTTGATTTGCGATCGCTGAAACCTGTGGCTCTGTGCAGATTTCCCAGTTCTGTGGGCTTCATGCATCCCGTCACCAGCCTGCAGGTCTCATTGAGGCTTATGTCGACTTTTTTGGCATGCACCGATCTAGACCATACAGGACATGCGTACTCAGCTGTGGAGAAACAAAGTGCTTGGGCAGTGGTTCTGAGGACAGTTGGTTTAGCGCCCCATTTGCTATTTGTTAGTTTCCTCAGGATGCTATTTCTTGCGGCTACTTTGTGACGAGTCTTTTCACAGTGATGCCTATATGTAAGTGATCTATCGAGGGTTACTCCGAGATATATTGGCTTCTCGGTATGTTAAAGGGTGACACCATTCCAAACAACGTTAAGCTTTCTTTTAGCCTGACGTGAGCGAAGGTGGAATGCACAGATCTGAGTTTTAAGGGGGTTGAGTTTAAGGAGTTCTCCTCGTAGTAGGCTGACATAGTGGCTAAAGTGCTCTCCAGCTTTGCCTCCGCCTCCTCAACGGTCCTTCCCCGCGCTGCTACAGCAGCGCTATCAGCGTATAGAAAAAGTCCCGTGTCTTCAGGTGTGGGTTGGTCGTTTGTGTATATGTTAAGTAAGATCAGCGCAAGGACGCTTCCCTGGGCAAGACCATTTTTTTGATTTCTCCATCGGCTTTTTTTCCTTCCAGGGTCACATAGAATTGTCGGTTTTGCTGTAAGGACTCTCATCTTTACTAATTGATAGTCTTTAGTAGTTTCGTAGATCTTGGCCAGTAACTTACGATGGTTTACTGTGTCGTACGCAGCGCTTAGGTCTACCAAGACAAGCCCAGTAATACTCTTTTCTTCAAAGCCCTCTTCAATGTGCTCTGTGAGAGCAAGGACTTGATTAGTACAAGATTTGCCTTGTCTGAAGCCAGCCTGTTGAGGGATAATCCTTGAGTTCACGACGTTGCCGATGCGGTTCAAGATCAACCTCTCATAGAGCTTGAAGAGGTGACAGAGCAGAGAGATGGGCCGATAGCTCTTTGGCGAATCAGGGTTTTTTCCTGGTCTCAGAAGCGCTACTACTTTGGCCTTTTTCCATGGTTTAGGTATTTTCAACTTTTTTCGGCAGTCATTAAAGAGTTCCAGCATCCATTCTTTGGCACCTAAACCGAAGTATTTAATTTGCTCCACGCACATATCATCGACATCAGCCACCTTACCGTTTTTCAATGAGTTTATACCCACATTGAGTTCCTTGACTGTGAAGGGGGAGGAAAAGTGGCTGGATTCTGTATCGATGTTACGCTGCATTTTAACTTTTTGGCTTTTCTTGGTGGGTTTTCCGTTTAGAAGTTGGTGGGCAACTTGGTTGGCTGTTACTTTACCTGGTTCTTTACTCTGCGCTGGATCACAATCAAGAGTTTCAAGCCATTTCTTTTGCCTTGATACGCTTAGTGCGGCCATGAGATTTGTGCCGCACGCTATAGTCTGCTCGCTGAAAGGATCTTTTGAGTTAGTTTGGGTTAGTTGGGTTAGCTCTTCATATTCGGCTAAGATGTCTTTATCACCCTTGGAAAGTCCTGGAACAAAATTCTACATGCAGCCTCTTGGGATGTGATTTTTTGAAACCCTCTGAAGAGCAGCTACAAAATTATTGTAGTTGTCGGGTGTAGGTATGATGTTCTTGACAGTCTCATCTAGTTCTTTGGTGAAATCTGACCATCTAGCTTTTTTGAAGTTAAACCTTCTTCGAAAGGGTATTTTGGATGTTGTTACTGCAGGGAAGATTTGGATACCAATGGGCCTGTGTTGGGTTTTGGGGAGAGCTTCGTAGACGTTTTTAACACAGCAATCCTGTGTATTGTCGGTAACAAAACAATTGTCGGGGTTATAGCCGCGTTTCCAAATTTTGCTCATAAAGGAGCAGGGTAGCTTCGAATCGTGGAGGAGAGAGAAGTTGTTTGCCTCCATCCATTCCTCTAGCAGTTGACCGTTGTTGTCGGTTTGTTGATACTGTGGCAGTTGAACGTAAACACGAGCGCGCCATGAAAAGTATCACTTTTCCTCCATATAAAATAATATACTATTCTTTGAATAGGTATCCTCCTTTTAAGAAAATACCATCTATCTGACTTGGGCGAAAAAAGAAATCATGTGACTCGATCTAGGAAAATCAAGCTTGGATTATTTTAGATGCAATGTCGAGGGTTCAGTAAGTGATAGTGACCCTATCATGAATCCAACTTCATTAGTTTGCTTATTGACGATACGATCGTCGCGTCTGATTGTTGTCAAGTTGGGTGTCCATGTTGAAAACTCGATTGATTGTATCCCCCATGCGATAAAGCTATGCCTTCTGAGCTATAGCTTGTGCTCACTTGATTAATATGCTCTTTGTCATCCTAGAGCAAGCACCGAACCAGCGCGGTGCGGCGCTAAGATATATTGGTAGGGCGCGGTATGGGTAGGGCGCGGTATTGGTAGGGTGGTCGAGTAATTCTTGCAAGCTTCTTTTCAAACGTCAGAATATTCTGACCATGATTTGGTAATGTTTTCTGGGATCTGCCTGTGTTAAATAATATTACTAATACAAACGAATTTCTAAAGGTAGACTCTGGATACACAACTCGTCGGCATCTCGATTTACGGTTGCCTATCCCTGTATTGAGTTCCGTAAAAACTTATAATTCATGTGGGTGTAAAATTGTTCAATAACCTCCAACTGATGGCAAAGAGGCACCTACTGTAAACATTTACAAGCATCGACTTCGACGAGAATTGGTTAGCAAGGCTTTTTATGGCTTGGACGAGTTCTCTGGGTACTCTTTATATTTAGGTTAATACAATTTACAGTTTTATTAATAGCTGAAACTAGTGTAGGCGTGCTTTGTCGATAAAACTTTATGTGTCGTTAGGTTCAATAATAAATACTATGGCTTCCTTAAGTAAAACAACGAGTATTTTATCAAATAAACACGAAGCGGCGTACCGATATTGACTAAATGAATCATTCAACTTCTATGCCGCACTCAAATATAAATTAATTTTGCAAATTAAAAGGAACGTACTATAATTAAAAATAAATGCGCCAACTTAGTTAAATAATTACCTAAATTATTATGAACTGAAACATATAAATATAAAATTATGAAACAAAGCCACATATGAAAACGATTAAAGTAAATCACTGGCCGTAAAGCTTTATAAAATAAACGGGCATAATGGACTAGTTTGTTCAGCTGCATTTTATTTTCAAGTGAATATAACCTATTTCAATTGTTTTATTACTAATATTTTGCCAAAAATCGTCGATATTGATTATTATTAATGACGGCATCAAAAATAATGGACTAGTTTGTCCAGCTGCATGTTATTTTCAAGTGAATGCAAGCCTATTTCAATTGTTTTATTACTAATATTTTGCCAAATATCGTCGATGTTGATTATTATTAATGAAGGCATCGAAAATAATTCAAATATTTAATTATTTCAAATGTAGATATTAATAATTAACACCTGTACTTCAACAGCAGCCTGCATGAGTTCTTGCGCTTTTATGGAAGGATTTAAACGCTGACGAATTGATCTGGATAATTAATTCCAAACATGCTCGTTAGGGTTCGTGTCCGGAGAAGGAGGTGGCCACTCCATTCTTTTAATTTCACTCTCTTAAAGGATTCGATGTGCGTGAGCAGTAGTCCATAAAGACAAAATTGGGACCGACTTCAGCTCGAATTGATTGAACAATAGATCGAACAATGACAAAAACATGAACCAAAGCAGTTCTTCATGTTGTCTAGACATTTTAATTTTAGAACAAGCTTAGAACTTAAGACACCATTTTGACGCTAGAGGTTCCTGGATATAAGTACTTATATTATAGATTCCCATATTACAGTTGCAACACGTTTTTCCTATTAAAGGTAGCAAGCAAGTGAAGATTTTGATTAAAAACAAGCCTAACACCGGAGAGTCGTGTTTGCAATGCCCGGCTCCGGGAGTGGAGTCGTCGAGCACTACCAGTTCTTCCCATCTTCCCAACTAAACTGGAAAAGCTCCGCTGGTGTTGTACGGGGTTGTTAGGCATGCTTATCAAACAAAGAAACTCAATCTTAACTTAACAAGAAAACACAATCTAAATTTACGGATCAATTTATTAGCTTCTAGGTTTTTTTTTAAGAGCAACAATCTTACAGTGAAATTTTTGCAGTTTAAAGGCGACAAGGATTTTTATTTATAAGAATATTTTAGAAAACGTATTATAGAATATTTATGAAATTGTTGAATCTAACAGGCAAAGGAATGTCAAAGACTATTAAGTAAGTAATAATAATGGTACAATATGAGGATTGTACGGAGACCAATTCTGTTGTTAACTCGGTACTGTATGCCTTACAACTAAACGCTCTAAACACTAAAATCCGAAGTGATCACTTTGGCTTACCTAGGCTTATTACATATACGTATGCGTGCGCAGGTGGCTGCACCAATTATAAATGTAGCGATAATAATATCAATTGATAAATGCACAATAATTATATCAATCGACCAGATAAACAAATGAATAAATGAAGAATAAAATTAATGAAAGCTGTCCTAGAGCTTGGCAGTCAATGCTTGATTTATAATAAAAGATTAAGAGCGATTATATCAATCGGTCAGGAAAATAAATGAATAAATAAAATTAATCTATCTTAAACTTGGCCGACAAGACTAAACTTATATTTAAATATTAAAAAGAACGATAATCAATTGACCAGACAAATAAGTGATTAAATAAACTTAAGCTATCTTAAAGCTTGGCCAACAAGATTAAATTTATATTTAAATAGTAGAAACAATTATTAATCGGCAAGAAAAATAAGTGATTTAACGAAACTATGAAGGCTCTTTTAAGGCACAATCTACAGTGCTAAATTCATAATAATTGAACAATAAAAAATAGATAACTAAGCCTCTGTACGATACCCTGTTAGATCCGGACGTCAAGCTCTGGTGGAGGCGCCGGGCACCTGTAGAGAACCCGATAGGCCTCGATAGTGATGAAACTGGCTGCGGTACAGCCCGGAGGCAAAATCGGCAAATCGGCTGTGGTATATATAGCCCGGAGATAAAATCTGTAGCCCGGTGTTAGAACCCTGTAATAACCCAATACGAATTAGACGAAGCCCCCATATTTCAATGAAAAAGAAACTAAAGCCCCCTTGCATAACTATATTTTCTTTATAAAACAAATCCCCCCCAAAAATTATCAATGGAATTTCAATGACTATCAGCAAATAAAAGAAATACTAAGATACAAACAACTTGAATATAAAAAAGAAATAGATATGAATCACCCCAAAAAATATAAACTTCCCCATATAATCAAAACTAAAGTCACCTTAAAATAAAAATTCAGATATGATAAAAGGGGATAGATAAAATAACTCATGGAACGCGATGCAAATGGTGGTCAATGTACAAAAAAAAGCTGAATCACTATGACTGCACTAAAGCAAAAATCTTCCTTTATCACCGAAGGATATTTCTAGAAGAACGAGATCATCGATTTCAGTCAATTTGTATTTCCAGTTCCACGAGATTAGAGAAAAAAATTGTAGGGCGGAGAAAATGCCTGAACCTAACGATTCGATACGAGGGATAATTCTAAGATAATAAACGTCTTAGTTCTCGTTTATTATGGTTGTAAAATGACGGTGGAAGCCACAATTAATGAGCTGAAATTAATTTTTTCAAGAAATGCTAGGAAATACTCCTACGAAAATGATAAACCTTTAAAAATCTAAATCGACAGCAACAATTACGGAATGATAGCCCAAACTAACTCAGTGCTACCAACAGTACCAACCGAATATTGCAGCATGCCGCGTGGAAAAATAAAACAGAGGTCTCAAAAAATTATCAGAAGTTATCAAAAGTTATGAAATATGTAAACCAAAAGTAGAATATGAATTTGACGGATCAAATGAGACTTTACAGTAGGCTTTATTAACCCAACCCTTAAAAATATAGAACGGTTTGCTGGCCGTTCTAGGGTAATGTAATATAAATTAATCAAAGTTATACCAATAACATAATATCTTATTTTAGTGGTTTGATCAAACCTAAGCGATCTATGGCTCGCTTATCAACTGAAATAAATATAGTCACAAAGTACCTGATGGCTACATAAGAGAAAGGGATGATCAAAATAGCTACTCAAGGCTATAGCAATGTTATAAAAGCTAATACAAATATATCATTAACCTATATGTAGAACAAAATTAATTTACATTAATAAATGCGGCAACCTTAAGCTTACTGACAACAAATCGAATAAATAAATGTAGAATTAATTAACCGAAGGGTTAATAATAACTCTTACCGCAAAATATCGCATCTTTTGTTGCTAAATGCAGCATATAAAATGAAATATTTTAACTGGCCAAATCAGACTGTTACAACTTACTTAAATCTACACTATCTTGCAAATGGGGTACCTATGTTGCTTCCAACTCCTCTTTCATTTTGTGTTTCTAGAACGATCGAGAATCAATATTTCAAATATATTACGTTAAGCAGCTACCAAAGTTTAGTAATTTATAAAGTAGTCTTATTCTGCAAGAAGTGAAGAAGAATAAGAAGGAGGAGGAGGAAGGGACCCACCACCGCTCCCCCTAACGAGCCCTGAGTGCCTTCGCCCTGATGAGGCTAAAATTTGTTATGTCCTCCTTCAGCTTTACATATGCTTTATTGAAATTCAACTTCTTTCGAACCACCCCAGGTTCCGTTCACACAAGGGCCCACCTGACCTAAGTGACCATGCGTTGAGAGGGTAACTCCCTTCTTGGATGAGCCCGTAGCCCAGGAGGTACCAAAAACCCTTTCTTTTAATAAGAAAAAAATTCCTAAATAGGTTGAAATATTTCTGGTCTCGTTGAGCCTTGCGCACGTGATCTGCCTTTTATACAAAAATATAAAAGGTATAATGCACACAACAATATGATAGCTTCAGTTTATTTTATCCAAAGTACGAACAACCTATTTTTCATAGAGGGCATACACTTTCTGATGGTATCTTATTGACAGTCGTCCAAACGATGGTGTTCAAAATCACTGCGTTTTATTTATTGTCTTTCTTTCACGGCTTACAATATCTCTTATAGACGATATTGGCATTTTTGTAAGTAAACAAGTTTCCTTCAAAGCATCTTGCTTTATGAATCCTTTATTTTTTACACATTATTAATTAATAATTTGTTTTACATCTAATGACAAGATCGATTGAGGCCTTTATCCAGAGTAGTTGTATACTAAAATCTAAAGTTGTTATACCATAATAAACCGCCTGACGGTATTTTGTTTTTATTGCATTTATTTTAATAAAAAACTCTGGCTTAGCAAAACATTGTATATAAAATAACCTCTTTATGATACGAATAATGTCAAACTTTTACACACGGAAACAAAAAGCAAAAGGCTGGACCTTTTGGAGTACCTAAAAATCTAAAAGTCACCAAAAAAACAGACGTTTTAAATACGAACGACCAACTGACCTGCTCTTTAAACACCTGCATAATTGACAGTGCAATAATAACAAAATACCGTCAGGCGGCTTAGTAGGGTATAACAATTTTAGATTTTAGTATACAACTACTCTTGATAAAGGCCTCATCAAGCCGAAACATATGTAGAGAAAAATATCTCATTAAATTATTTTGAAACATCTAAAAGCAGTGTAGTAATTATCCCTAGTACTAATATTTCTATCCACCTCACACTCAACACTTCAGGAAATTTCTTAAACGCACAATGCACAGGGTTTGGTAAGCCTGGTTAGATTATTTATTATATCTTAATTGCACCGGCCATGTAGTCATTCAACAAGGGAACCAGACCTGAATAACAATGGAAAACTCCATCAGCTTATTGAATACGGGGTGAACCTATTTGCTGCTGATAGGATTTCTGTGCAAAAAATAATTCTAAACAAGTGGCGTTATTAAAATTGTATTTAGGTCATCGTGCAGACCTTTCAGATATACAACAATCAGGTTTTACTACAATAGATTGCAGGTAGATTATGTATTGGATGATTTAGTTTTTTTTTTATCAAGACAGACTAATAGATATTCTCTGACATTTCCACATATGGAAACCCAGATTTCGAGAAATATTGCCTTTAGTACAGTAATTTAGTCTCTCTCGGACCCAGATTCTTACAACTAACTTGCCATGGTCAGAATTTTAAATGCTCTTATTTCTAAAAGCACAAGGTTTATGAGATTGTAATTTGGTTTTAAAGATTTTCAAATGTACTAATTTGCAGTTACTTGGCATTTCATGGATGCTTTAATTGTTTAAAGGGAGAGACCATAATATCTGTTAGCAATTTAGTGACTAGTACGGGTCTGTACGAATTAGTTGTATAGTATATCAAGTTGGTAAAACAGATTATAGAGAGCGTAGCTAGCACATATAGGAAATGTAAGTTAATAGACTGACCGCAATTGGGATGAACTCTTATAAAAAGCTATACGGCAAGGCGAACGTTATAAGATATGTGACTTGTAACGTTATAAAATGTGTACCAAATGAGAGAACTATCTTTTCCCCTCGTCTGCGCTGAACTTGCCTATGTTTCTCTGGCAAGAATCGATCGCTGAACGATTCATGCATGTCAGTGAATTTACATAAAATGAACATGTATAATACGTTCTACCATTCGTGTCAGCAAATTTGCATAAAAGAGTATTAATGCATTTTGCACGGATGAAGTTTCACTTATGGTGATTGGTTCACAAGCACACTAGTTATTTTTGTCTATTGCAATTTAAACGGTATTTTGCAAGAACTTCTACTGTATAAAATGGTCCCCTATGCACTGTTATGCAAAATAATGTGTACCCCATTTTCGTATTTTCTCAGCTGAATATTAACATTATTTTTAACAAATAACCCTTTTGTTTCAGCTCCTCCGTCCTCCGTGGAAATTCTCGACCACAGACACAACTCGAAAATTGAAATAAAGGAAAATCAAGAGTTTCATTTAGAATGCCGAGTCCGCAATGCAAAACCTGCCGCCAAGATTGTTTGGTATAGAGGAAACGTGGAAATTAACATACGTAAGTTGCAATAACAATTTTCTAGCCTTAAGGAGAGTATCGCCCCTATCTTGAACGCTAAATGTTACGCTAAGTTCGAGAACTCATTTTATTGTGATCTAGAGAACATGTTAGCTCCTTGTAGAACATGCTATCAACTCTTTAATTATTATTTTATAAATAATGAAAACCTCATCAAACAACCTTAAGCGATTGACCTGAATACTCTGGAATTTAATTAAATAGGGCTGAAATTTTCCACTTTAGTGGAAAGTCCGAAGACAAAAATTATATTCATTATAAAATTAAAGGAAAATATTGAAAAACAAGCTATTGTGCTAGCAACTTATTGTAAAATAATCATAAGAAAGTTACAATTACTATTTAGAATTGAATATCGATAAACAAATTAATACTTTTCACTGCCTGATTATTTTAAAAGGACATGTTTGTTCCTTAATTTTCCACGTCTTTAACAGTCTAGGATAATTATTGCAATGAGTATGTCCACTAGAAATATAAATATATAAATAAATGAATATATTGTTTTAAGTGTAAACTATAACGCATCATTCTAAATAAGGTTGTTTCTCCGACGCTGTATGGCGATGTATCCCTATTGAAAACACAACTCCGCAATAAGATGTCTCAAAATATTCATTCTCTGGTAAACGTACCGAAGCAGAAGTTACTTAAAATTCAGAACACAAAACCGCAGGTTTTATGGATTTTATTAAAGCACTCAAAGCACTGAAACAAAAAATATGGTAAATAAGGCAACATTCACAATTATTTGCCATTTTATTTTAGTATCGTGTTCGAAACCGAATAAAGTACTAAATGCGTGATGAGGATTTTCACTGCTCTTTCGCCTTTTTCTGATTACAATAGAATATGGTGTTATCCTTCCCATTATACCAAATAGTTTTGTTTAAGGGGGAATACATATAGTATTGTGCCAATTCCATATATATATTGGTCTGTATGTAGAATGCATCTAATATGCGAGTTACAATATTATAGTACAAGAGCAGTGTTAGAGAATGGGGGAAACACCCCCCCAACTGTATTAGCATTCTATTCTTCCCGGTAATACTTTCTGATAACACTCTGTATTATGATTTAGTCATCATTAAAACCCAAACACATTTATTTCACCTCAGATAAACTATAAATTCATGCATTGCAAGCATACTAGATCAGTTACTCCTAATGCCTCTCAGTACGGACCTGTGTTATCAGATCGAATTCATCGGCTCACGGCAATTTCATTCTACAATCTAATTGGTCCGCTAGACAAACCGCGGAAATTGTTAGCTATGTATCTCACTCCATCAAAGAGTCGTTATTTGTTTTGTCTCATCGACTCCCCTGAAAAAAAAACACATGTATTAAACAAAGAATCTTCAACCCTTCACGAAATGCGTTTGCAGTGTCGACCCGTCACGTACGCCAAGGTCCTCTTCCCTGTTCCTGCCTGCAACAAAATTAAAATCAGTATCAGCAGAGACAAAGGAGAGATGCGCAACTCAATGTAAATAAATCATCCGAGAAAGGTGCCTTGCCTTCTTTGTCTGTCTTCAAGGCAAGTGGATGCAGATGGCGCATGACACGGGCGCTGCCATATGCCCGCCAAATTCAAATTAACCATATTTTATATTTCTTTATTTCTTCACCAATTTGGAGAATCGGTTAAATAAATAGGCACTCGCATATAACTGAAAATGTCCATTTATTTGGTTTTGATATATATTTTTCTAACAGACAATACGAATCAATATCACTAAAAGAAATAACATTGTAAAACTTAATGACGAAATAGACTATGATTCTTCCTTACCATTTATTAAATTTAATATAAACATCAATATTTATTATAATTATTAGATGTAAAGGCTTTCAATTATTGATTAAGTGGACTTATGACACAAATTTAAATAAAATGCACTAATGCTACTTTCGATGATTATTTTTGAATAACCTTTCTCTAAGAAATGAAAGCAAAAACAATTGAAAGTGGCATAAGTTCAACAAAATGACAAATGCAAATAATACAAGGATTCATACTTCAATACAATCCATTTCACCATTATCTTAAATTGTCTGTTAAAAAGCACAAATTAAATAATATACATTGTAATTACTAATAAAAGTCAATAATTTACGTAAACAGCAAAACCAAACAAAGCGGTCATTACAAAATTGCAAAACCTGGCTCGTCATCGGCGCGCGTCACCGTTCTGGTGCAGCGTTGTCAAATTCAAAATGTTTGATTCATGGTATATCTTTTGTTTCTTAATCAACCATGAGCAAAAAAAGAACATCTACATTTATATACAAAAACGGGAGGCAACTTGGCAATCACGAGGAAAGCGATGACTGCTCTACCTACGTTCGCTTGCCTAGATGAATGACAAGGAAATAAGTATAGGAAGTTATGTGAAACAAAAAGAGATAAAAACAGTGGATAAATTTACGGGGCCAGTTACCAGTCTCTTCCTTGTCTGTGGTTACTCTGGTATTAGTAGTAGTACATGAAAAATATTCGTCGAGAGCGCTTATCTGTCTCGTCGTGCCTTGGCGCCAAAAAGACAATTGTGACTGTTTTGGGCCTGTTTCAATGATGTGCACAGTTATTTAGATAAATATTTGGTACTGTCTCTTATGTTACCCTATTTCAGTGGGGATTAGAGCCTCTGTAGTGGTGTAACGTTCTAAATTACACCGCATCTTGACAAATTCCAAGAGAAGTTGTGTCTCTCGTTGCTTTCAGACGAATGACGATCTGCAGCTTGTTGTAAGGCAGATCTACGTTCCTATACTCTAGCCCACAATCAGAATAAAATTTTGATCAAACTTTGCCCAAGGATCAGGTTCCTTTATATCCCTATTGAAATTGTTTAGTTGGTTGTGCAGAAAGAGTACAGATATACATGTACGAGAAGCTGATTTTTGTAACTTAAGAAGATAACGTAAATTAGTTCCAAATAAATCAAGCATTTTTTATTAGATATTCACCAGTAAAAACTGATACTTATAAAAAATAAACGTTAGGAGTTAATAAAGGTATCAGTATCAGTATCAGTATCAGTATCAGAAGGGGTGGCCCCTAGCGGGCCTTGCACTTAGGCCACCAATTGGGCCCGTTGTGCCCCCAGCCCGCATTAGAGAACCTCCAGGATGCCGGTCCTCCTTAAGAAAGCCCGCATCTCCTTCAGACTAACACGACGCACTGAATCTGGCTCGATCGACGTCACGCCAAAGATTCTGTATCTTGCCCAAGCGAAAGCGGGGCATTCCGTAAGTAGATGGTATGGAGTCTCGTCGTCCTCCATGCACCATCTACACTCCCCCTCCTCTGCAATTCTCAGCAGGGTCAGGTGCCGTCTAAGCCTACAGTGCCCTGTGTAGAATCCTACCAGGGCCCTGCACTCGTTCCTAGGTAGGCACAACAGCCCCCTGGCGAGACTCTTCGCGGGCCCATGTATCATGAGCCTGGTCTGTCTCATCCCCGGAGCCGTCCGCCATACCTCCTCCGCCCGACCCTCCATCCAGGCCTCCAAGGCTCTTTCGCGAACACACTGAGCGATCCCCACATAGGGACCAGGCCCCAAGTGTCTGCGTGCGGAGCCTTCTCTGGCTAAGGCATCAGCGGCCTCGTTTCCCGGTACACCCGAGTGTCCCGGTACCCAGACCAGCGTGACCTTTTTAACCTTTGTAAGTTCAATCAGCCAGCTTCTGCACTCCCTTACCAACAGAGAGCGCGTGCGGACCGACTTCAGCGCCATGAGTGCGGCCTTGCTGTCGGAGCAGAAGAAAATCCTCCCGCCAACGACATTGAGCCTTAACGACTCCCAGACCCCCATCATGATCGCAAAAATTTCCGCTTGGAAAACCGTAGTGTGCTCGCCCAGTGAGGCAGATAGCTCCCGCCCCAGGGCCTCACAGTACGCACCAGCTCCGGACATTGTTCCCATTCTGGACCCGTCTGTGAACCAGACTAGCCCATCCCAGGTTCCCGTCCTTCCCTCCGTCCAATCCTCCTTTGTAGGGAAGAGGAAGTTAAGCCCCTCGGGAAAGCCTATCTCAGGAACCATCGCGTCACCTGGCATCCCCAGAATGGCTAGGTCCCCAGACAAGCCCCGCCATAGACCACAATGGCCCTGGCAGGAGCCGTTGTCACTCCACATCCCCGCATCAGCCAATCTCATAGCCGCTCTGGCTGCCTCGTGCCTCACCCGGTCCGCCAACGGGGGCAACCCCACCAGCACCTCCAGGGCCCTCGTGGGCGCCGTCCTCATAGCCCCGGTGATGCAGAGGCATGCAAGTCGCTGTAATTTGTCCAGCACTAGTCTGGACGCCATTTTCATGGATCCTGGCCACCAAACAACCGATCCGTGCATGAGCATCGGAGCGATCATCGTCCTATAGATCCATAACATGGTTTTCGGCCCAAGTCCCCAGGTCCCTCCCAGCGCCCTGCGGCAAGCCCACAGGGCACTGAGCGCCGCCGCGGTCTTGAGCCGAATGTGTTCCTGAAAGGTCAGTTTGGAGTCCAACCAGACACCCAGGTACTTGACGCATTTCTTAGCCACAAGGGGGGTCCCTTCCAACGTGATGTTGGGAGAGACCTCCAGCTTCCTTTTCCTGGTGAAGATGACCATCTCTACCTTGTTGGGATTCGCTCTGAGTTCGTTATCCCTACACCACTGTGAGAACCTTGTCAGTGCTTCGTCCAGAAGCCTCTGCAATATTCCCACCTCAGTACCTTGTGCCATAATCACAACATCGTCTGCGTAGGCCTGTACATAGACCCCATGCTCTGCTCTCAGGATGCGTAGGATCTCGTCCACCACTAGACACCACAGAAAGGGGGACAAACCCCCCCCCCCCTGAGGACATCCCCGCGATGACTCAACCCCAACCACCTCATCTTCCAGCCTAGCCTCGACCCTCCGCCCGGTGAGCATGGAGCGGATCCAGCTCGTTATAACCGGACCCACCCCTGTTCGCTCCACCGATCGACAGATCGAACCCACGGCTGTGTTATTGAAGGCTCCTTCAATATCCGCAAACACGCACACCGATAGCCGTCCGCCGCCCAGCCCCTCCTCCAACCTGGATACCAGGTGATGAAGAGCCGAGTCCACCGACCTGCCTGTTCGATATGCGTGCTGTTCGGAACTCAGAGGGGCCCTTAGAGCCACCCACTCCCTGAGGTATCGGTCCACCAGCCTCTCTAGTGTCTTCATCAAGAAGCTGGTGAGACAAATGGGTCGATACGATTTCGTATCGGTGTAGTCGTTCCTTCCCGCCTTGGGAATGAACACCACTCTGCTGTGCCTCCAGGGCTCCGGCACATACCCGTGTGCGATAGAGGCCCTGAAAACGTCCATCAGCGGCGTGCTGAGGAGTCCTCCGTCACGCTGCAACAGCGCCGGGAAGACTCCATCCTCACCTGCCGCCTTAAACGGGGCGAAGGTCTCAATCGCCCACCTTAGCCTATTGTAGGTGACCATCTTTCTGGCAGTGCCGTAGTCAGCTCTAATGCTGAACCCGGCCCCGCCCTCACCTCCCCGGTCCATACCTGTTGAGCCTGGGAAGTGTGTGGTCAGAAGCTGGTGCAGAGTATCCGCCGGTGACGACGTATAGCCGCCGCCTGGCTTACGGACACTACCCAATTTGACGAGTGGATCCCTTGACAGCACCTTGCAGAGCCTAGCAGCAGCCGGGGCTTGAGATACCCCTCCACAGTAGGCCCTCCAGGCACTCCTTCGCGATCCTCTCAGCTCTCTTTTGTACTGCCCCCGGGCCTCTTTATATAGGTCCCAGTCAGTATCTTCCCCGCTGTGTCTAGCTCTATTGAAGAGCCTTCTCAGCTGTTTCCTAAGGTTCTCCAGGGTGGAATTCCACCAAGGAGTTTTCCCTTTACAGTGACGCTTAGTCACGGGGCAGCTGCTTGCGAAAGCCCCGGCCATCGATGATCCTATCCACCTTGCGGCGTCATCCAGCTCATCGGCGGCCCGGTACTTCCTCGGCATGTCCCTTATACGCCAGCCTAGCTCCTCCCTATAGAGGTCCCAGTTGGTTGCTCTGGGGTTCCTAACCTCCTCAGCTCTCGCTGAGGAAGGGCCCAGTTCTATAGTGATGTATCTGTGGTCCGACATCGAGTCCTCCACAGACACACCCCATTTCGTAATATCCGGGAACAAATCCCTGGTGCACAGAGTCAAGTCTATGACCGAGCTTCGTCCCGTAGTAAAGAAAGTGGGCTCACTCCCTCTGTTGGCCACCTGCAGCCCCACAGATGCAGTGAATTCCAACAATTCTTCCCCTCTCCGATTGGATCCAACACTGCCCCACACTATGTGATGCGCGTTGCTATCACATCCAATTAGGAGTGGGATATCTACCTCCTCGCAGTAGGTAACCAGATTCCTGATTCCCTCCGGCGGACAAGGTTGATCGGCTGGGAAGTACGCTGACGCTAGTACCACCCTCTGTACCCCTACGCTTGTAGGTATCTTGACCAGGATAGGGACCAGGTCCCTGGTAGCCTTATCCCTTAGGAAGAAGGCCTCCAGTCCCACTGTCAATATACCTGCTCTGGGGTCCCCCATAGTCGGATCCGGTGTATACAACACAGATCCCGTCATGGACAGCCCCTTTACCCTGGATTTGACATTCCAAGGTTCCTGAATAAGTACAATTGCTGTACCCTCCTCTACTATCTTCCTGCATAGGTGGGCCGTAGCAGCCCTACTATGCTGCAGATTTATCTGTAGAATGGACATGGTCAACGCCCACCCTTCATTCGTACTGAAGAGCGCCCCTCAGTCTGAGTCAGACTGACGGAGCTCTTCCTCTGTGGCACCTCCCGGAGGAGGTCCCACCTCTACGCTGGTCACTGAATAAGGAGCGGCCAGCGGCGATCCCACCATGGCAGAACCGGCAGCCTCCTCAGAGGCCCCCACGTCCACGTCCATGGCGAGCTCACCCTCGGGGCCCTCCTCCGGAGAGCTCCCGTCTGGAGCCGCTGACCCCTCCTCAGATCTCGACCCCGGTGCGGCCAAGGTTACCCTTACCTGCACCGCCAAGCAGAAGAGGAGAGAGCCCCTGGACGCGATGGTATCAGCGGACCTGTCGTCCACCCCCATCACAATCCTGGAGCCCTTCTCCTCCGTCGTCCTCTTCCAAACTCTCCACAGTCGGCAGTCCAAACCATTCTGGACCTCCAGGCAGCGGACTATTGCCTCATCAGACACGTCCGCCGCCAGCCCAGGAATCCAGACCGCCGCCCTCCTAAGCCTCAACCCTTGCGGGTCCACCTCGACCAGGTTCGCGACTCCCCAGGGCCTGACGTTAATCAGTTCCCTGCGAATCCACCCCCTGGATTCCTCGTCATCCGCGACGATCAGGATATGGCCCCGCCACACCCTGATCGTGCGAATTCTCGTGGGAGATACATCTCCCCTCATAATGCTGAGGCTTACCCAGCGATTGAGGGTCCCGATGAACCTCAGCACGTCCTCGGGAGACAGGTTTGTTTCCTGCCCCCGAAGACCCACCAGGATCCTCGGTCCCCCCGCTGTGGCCGCCTGAGCGTATGACTGCGGGGCCCCTTGTGTGGAGCCACTCACAGTGGTACTTTCTTTCGCGAGTTCCTCTCTTTTGGTACCCGCCTTCTGCCGGGCTTGCCCACGTGCCTTCGGATTGGCCCCTGAGCCGACCTTCCTTTTCCTCTTCCCGCCCGCCGTTTCCGGAGTGCCCCCTACGGAGCCTTCCGTTGACGGTGTGCCAGGTTGGGTCTGCGCCGAGGACGAGCTCTCTGTCAGTCCAGCCGCCAGGAGCCTCTTCCTCTTCGCCTTCTTTTTCTGAGCCCCGCTTCTGTTTTTGGAGCGAGACCCCATTCCACTGGCTGAGGGCCCAGCCGTGGCCGAGCCCGAGCCCATGCCCCCTTCGCTGCTAGCAGGGGTAGCGGTCGGTCCCCTTGAGGAGCCCGGTTGCTCCCCCGCCTCACAGGGGGGCATTTCTTTAGATAGGGTACCCTTTTCGGATCCCCCATCTTATTTTTGATTTTTATTTATTTCTGAGTCCATAATAGATCCCACGAGTATGGGGGAAATAAAAAGTCACCAGCCAAGGAGCCCCCACTTGGCCAGAAGGCATAGATAAAACGGGGTGTGCCCGGTGCCCCGAGTTTTGTCGGCTATCGGCTGAATACACCCTCAGCCATCCATCCCTTCGGCGCCGACAGAAACCTTGGGATTGGGGGGGTTTTTATGGTGGTCCCCATCCACTTGGTCCAGGCGATTAAGCCAAGGCCCCCGTGCCCCCCAGCCCGCTACCTCGTCGAGGGTCATTGCGAGCCAGGCGGTTTACGGTATGTGTCGTGAGGTGGTCCGCGGCCGGGTGTTCGGGCGAAATGTTGGGTGATTTATAACCCTCAGCCACCGTTATTCCCCGGCAGGCCAGGTGCACCTGATGGCACTCCTGGCCCCCTCCCATCCGCCGCCTGGAGACGCGCTCAGTAGGCACTCAACCCCTGATAAATTAATAAAGGTATTAAAGAGAATAAATTATTTTAATAATAGTTAGTAGTTAGAAGCATTTTTACTGTTCATGGATTATGTAAAATATATATAGTTAGTGAAGTAAATGCCCTTCTGTGTTTAAAATACATGTTTTAATTTAAACCTATGAACAATATTACAGCGACCTATGCAAAAGCATTTCACTAAATTGGTTAATTAAAAAGTTAATTACCTACCCCTCTTTGTGGATGACAAATAATTACAAACAGGTTACTTATTTTTAACCTACCTATTGCTACCTACCTATCGCTATTAAAGAAACAACCTTTATAAATTACATTAGCCCAAGAAGTTCTGGATAATTTTGGTACTTTCTTTGGTTCTGGAAATTATTTAATACTCTTTACTGTTTTCTTCTTTTGGTTTGATACCTTCGCTACTGACCATGAGTGCTAGTATATTAATGTATTCCTGTAAATAGATGTACTTGCTCGGTTTCAGTGATATATTAGCCTCTCGAAACTTTATTAAATTGTTTTCTAATGTAACTTGTATAAACTATAAATACAAAAATTCCCGGTTTGCTAATTACTGAAAATTTACTGTAGCGTTGCATAATTCGAAACTGAATTGAATTTATACGAGCCATATCCTTGGGCTACAAAAACGGTATATTATTTAAAATTTTCTTCGACTGGTACCTGCCTGTATCCAGAGCACATATCGTAGGTGCTGAAATACTTCATATTTCTCTGGTATTTTAGAATATCATCGATTTACGGAAGGGGTCAAGATGACTTATTTTACCTGTAGTCTACGCAAAATCTCAGAAACATATTCATGTTTGACTTATATTACAGGGGAATGACATAGCCCGATTACGTCTCTTCCCAGCATTTACTTTATTTGTTGGTCTATTTGTGACCATTTTAATGAGCTTTGCATACTCGATATCTGTCATATGTTTTGTTACATTAGACCGACCCATGTATTTTAAGGATTTAGCGCGACATCGTTATATTCTCGTATTTGGTTTTTCACTTGTTCAGAAACGTGTATCTGTTCCAAAGCATGACACTCTATTGTTATTATTTTATCATTAACTGTTTCGGTGACGTCCAGATACTAGTTATAATGCTGTTGTGTATCTTCTATTGGAGGAGGTTTCCCTTTGTTGCAATTCTGTTAATATTTACTAGAATGGTTTTGAGATCGTATTGCCAAGAATAACTTGTGGCTATCTGTGAAGATCTGGGAGAATGGTGAGATTCTTTTCTTTAACAATTAATTTTAAATTTATGACCACAAAAGAGGGGGTGGTAATTAACTATATAATTAACCACTTTAATTAGCCAACTGTATTTTAGGTATTACGTATTTTAATAATGCAAGGTTTAATTTGTATTAAATATGATCAATATATACAATAAATTTTTAACTACTTTCAAGCATTCATCCTTTCACACATAAAACTAAATACTTTACATTAGCTATGAGTAAATATCTAATATCTAACAATACTTATTGATTATTTCAATATATTATGAACTTTTCTTTCTTTACTAAATTTAATTAAACTTTCTTTATTTCAAATTTTCAACTGACCGCTTTTCCGTTCACACTAAATACCTTGTTGCTTTTATTCTCCTACAATTCTCCCAACTTAACTTCACCAGAGATATAAGACTTCCAATCTTTATTCGAATCTTGAGTACAGGAATAGATCTGTCTAACTACAATTCTCCAACCACCATTTTACCCTCTTCTACCTTCAACAGGACGCTACATGTTGTATGTCTCGAGAAAATACGTTAAAACGCTTAAAGAGTCCTTAATTCAGTGTTGAAAAAAGGGTACACAGAGTACAATAGATATTTTCTAAATATCTGTGCAAACAAATGAGAAAACGACTAACGAACTACGACTTGGTATATGTTCTTGGCGCCAAACTCTAGCAGAGCGAAGACTGGACCGATGCTTCACAGTTGAGTGTTCGTAAGGCACTAAAATCTAATTTTTCCGACGCGCGCGGCGCGAGCAGGGAGAAATAAAGTGGGACTTGCGCGGACACGGAATGCATTTGAGAAGGTAGAAACATGTCATTTCTTTATTTGACATATTGTTGTTTATACAAACTTGACTGAGACAAAGATTTATTAAATTTAAACGTTTAAAATCATTTTCCTTGGCGGAGAGTGACAACTTGCTTTTAAGCGATTGTTTCATATAATGGAATCTATTCTACCGAGAATCCAGGTTCGGACTTTAAATGCCCAAATTTGATGTTTACCTGGGGGGTGAAATACATTTATTTGGGTTTGAATTATGGCTCAATCATACTACGAACATACAGGGTATTATCACCAAGCTATACGGTGAAAAACTATAAGTTAATAGACCTGTTGAGGTGTTTCCTCAACAACGCTGCTATTTTATTAACAATGAAGTCGAATACTTTTTAGTACGCCTACGTACTGGTCGCTAGATCTATTATGTAGCTTTTCCTGAGCCGAATCGCGTAATCTTCTTATGCTCTGAGTTTAATCGCTTCAAATTGATTAGTTCATCTTTCTCTAGCGGTTTGCTCAACTACTAAAAAATGTATCCGTGTTGTAGCATGTCTTTGGACGATTATTTCTCCTACATTTTTCAGAATAACCTCAGATTTTCCTCTATTCACGAATTGCTGTCTGAATTGGCTGACTATGTCTTAGCTCTTTGGAGGAATTCCATTCCTAGAAATCCTAAAAAAAGTAGTTTTGATGCTTTGCGATTATCTTGACCGTAATCTTAGTTACTAATTTTTATTTTCCCTTAATGTGTAGAGGTATTTTCGTTTCGCCTAGTAGGACATCCTCTGTATCTTGCTGTAACTAGTATGTTTAGGCCCCACCTAGCTAATGCGGTTGCCAGGCTTCGTCGATCGGTCACGGGGAGGCACGGTGGCAAAACCGGGGGCGTTCGACGAAGTTTGGGGACCAAGCTGTTGTGTACTCGTATTCTTATTACAGTTGTTTTTCCAACTGTAAATTGGATCTAGAGAATGCTATGCTATCCAAATTATTGAGTGAAACTTCATTGCTGAGGGTGCGACAATTTTCAAACGTTACGATAACTCCGATCGCGTGAGGGGAGTTCGAAGAGCGCGTCAGCGGCGACAGGGTGGGGAATACGCACAAGCCTGATTGGAAGACGGCCGGCAGTAGGGGAAATGGATGCGTAGCATTGCCTATATAACGTCTACGTATGTGTTAGTGGGAACGACCCGAAGGGGAGATGACATACTAATAATTGTAATAATTTAACTGTATCTATGGCTGTTAAGGGAGAAGTTTCACTTCTATCGCGCGTGTACTTCACGCGCAAACATTTTTATTTATTATATTATCATATTTCATAATTAATATATTTTTGTTGTTGCAGCGAGTCGCGAAGATCAAACGATCGAAATACCGGGCAAAAATGGTGACAGAAGAGTCACTCGATACGACACCCACTCCCGTATTTCTTTGAAACCGACAGCTGAAGATGACTTTGCGGAGTACACTTGCGAAGCTAGACATGAAGCGCTCCTTCCTGATATACCAATGAGGGCTACTGTTCAACTTAGTGTTTTATATCCGCCTGGTCTGCCCTACATTGAAGGGTATACCGAAGGAGAAACAATTAAGCGAGGCCAAACAGTAAGTGGACATCAAACAATCATTGTTTTGTTTCTTAAGTGTATACAAAATAGCAGAATTTACTCATTCTTGATTTATTAAATATAGGTATTTTCCGCCAATTTTATTTATGTTTGCATATACTTCCGCCAGATGTCTCCACTCCAAATCCAATTTGTATTTTTTAAACTAATCAGTAATAAAAATTTATCATTTGCTAACGAATATAAATGGATGCTGATGTAATCATCGCAGAATTTTAACTTTGATTAACGGATTTTGGATGCCAACTCGGTTGACTACCATCCATCCGAATCAATTGACACCACACTGGTAAATGAAATATGGCACATTGATAATGACGTGCTGAACATGATCCCCTAGTCAAATAATTTCCTTTTTAATTCTACAGCATATAAAACACAGCTAATATATAATAAGTACTGCATTAGCTTGTGTACCCAAAATACCTGCATACATATTAAACCAAATCTGATTACAATATATTGCAGAGTCCATTTAATTACACGGCCCAATATTTATTAAACTTTTTACTAGCAGCAAAAACAAATATTTCCACTAAAGCTATTTTAAAAGCCCGGAGATCAATGATAATACAAAATCATGCGTGGAATGCCATTTAACTTTATGCAATACGGCAGAAGGGTAACAGAACTTTTGTCCTCCTGGGAGCGGTATAAGTGGGAGCAGTAAAAAGGGGTAAAAGCGCTTTGCATATTTTTTGTTTAAAAAAAGGGGGAGCAGACCTCACATATTGTTGTTAATGGAATATTTTAGAAGATCGATTAGAGGGTTATACTTCCGTAGGGGCATCATCATTAAGGAAAAGATACTTGGGGAGAAAAAAATTTATTTACGGAATGAGATCTCGTGTTATTAGGAGGGCCAATAGATATGGGAATGACTCGCCTCGTACTATGTTAGCACTTTAATTATATAACAAGAGTGACTGACTGTATCAAAATATACATAGGGATTTTGTTTCTTTAGACTTCAGAACATACTACTGCATGATTTGTTTCTAGGTTGAATTGGTATGCAGAAGTCGTGGTGGAAATCCTCCAGCTCAGCTAATCTGGTACAAAAACGGGGAACAAATTCGAATGGCATACAGAACAGCGGGGAGAGTATCGGAAAACGTTTACACATTTACAGCAGATGCAAGTGACAACAAGGCTAGATACAAATGTGAAGCTAGCAATATTATGTCGAAGAACCCATTGAAAGCCGAACTCGATATGACAGTTTTATGTAAGTTTCCCCGAAATTGCGCATTTCTTTTGTTACAGTTAAAAATTTATATACATCCTGGTAGGTACTTTGATATTCTCGTATTTAAGCAAAATAAGAATATATTTCCACCTGACAAATAAAAACAGGTCTTGAACTTCGAAGTAATATGAGTATATTCCTTAGAGACCCTATAAAATATTTTGCCTGTCATGGATTGTACCCGAATTTAGGACTAAGCCAAATGCAAATCTCCTATTGATCTTAGGCGCTATGCAAATTTTCTAAGCTTAACAGGAAATGACGGATTTATTTTGGAATCATTTAGGATAAACTAGAAATGCCTAATCGATTTAGGACAAACCCGTTTCAGGTAGCTTTTATAATTGGAACGCTTTAGATGGTCTCGCTATATAGTAGCTCTAATGGATAGCTTGAATAATTTGTATCTTTTCAACTCTTCCTAAATAACGAATCTGTGTCTTCGATGTAGCGGCGGTAAGGGGCAAGCAAAATCAGAGATAGGTGGCACGAGATATCAAATTAATAGTAGACGCCTCAAATAGCCAGCTATTCGCTGTTACCATATTTTTCGATTAATATTATTTTGATGCTACTCTTTAAATAACGACATTTATGGGATAAAAACAGGTTTTGAATAATATTGAACTAATAAAATATTTTTTTCTCCGATTGACAGCAAATATTAATTTTGCAGACACATATCAATCAGCAAAGTATTACTTTTCCTGTCCAGGCAGCAAAGTAAGTACTTTGCTGCCTAGGCAGCAAAGTGATTAGTCTCCATGGGAATAAAACGTTTGACATAAGTTGTCAAACTGTAAATATTATGGACATATACATTTCCATAGCAACCAACCGTTCCAACAATTGCGATTTCTATCAAATTTTGTCTTAATTTATCACTACAGGAAAAATAAAAAGTTTGTGGGAATTGTAATAATTTGCAAATATACAATATGCATATATCATTATAAACAATCGGAGAAAAAATTATATGTTCAACTCGGCAGCAAAGAAGATTGACTGCCTTGGCTGAATTCCTAGCCTCGCTACGCTCGGCTATGAACTATCAGCCGCGGCAGTCAATCTACTACTTTGCTGCCTAGTAAAACAAATAACTATTTTTTTAATGCCATTTATTTTAAACGAGTCAATTAAATTACTTAGCTAGTAAGAGATATTAAACTTAAATTTATTGAAGTTATGTCACAACCTCGCTCGCTTATGCCGCATTCCTTTCGTAGACACAGACTCGTGCGATATATTTGACATACATTTTACAAGTTCGAATGGTGACGAAGGTAATTTTTAGTCAAGGAACAATTTGGCGGGTTTTAAAGGTCCAGATATTGCCAAGGAAACAATTTGGCGGGTATTAAAGATCCAAATATTGCCAAAGAAGCCCCATTACATTTTAACTACACCATTTCTTCTTGAACTTACGTATATATGTTAACGATAGATTTTTTATACTAACATACACTTACTGTTAATTATTTTTCCCAGTCTCTCCTTCGCACGTAACCATATCCGGTCCAACGGAGGCTAGAGTTGGCGACCCTGTGCCATTAACTTGTACCACTGCAAATTCTAATCCGCCGGCAGAGATCAAATGGATGGTAAGTAAACCAACACGTTCACAATTTTTCAGAGGTTGAGAAAAAAAATGTGAAAACTTTCCCAAAAAAAAACAAATCATGAAAGTATACAAACGTCAAATGCCATTTAAAAAAAAATGTTTCAAATCATCTAAGAAGCCAAAATCTAAAATCTGGATTTATAAAACTTACTAAAATTTAAACCTAAATAACAAGTATTTTTATACGCCTTAATCACATGTGTAGATCTGTTCTATATTGTATAATTACAGAATCACGTGGCGTAAAAGGCAAATATTGAACACCAATTAATCACATTTTCTACCTATTAATAACTTACTTTCTGCCAAAGATTTTTATCATATTATCATATGCTCAGTTTGCAACAAAAATAATTAAGTTGTAACCCTGACCATAACTAAAGGGAGAAAGTTCTTACCATGATTAATTATCGATTTTCATAGCCAGGGGCGATTAGAGCAAACGTATATTCCAATATTTTGAAGAAAAAAGAAGAAAGGTCCATGTACAGCCATTTTCAATCCCATATTGTCACCTTCACTCCAGCTTAGAAGGAACTGGGAGTGAATAATCTCAAATCGAAGGAACAAAAAAAAAATAATTTTGAGAATTTAAAAATTAGATATTGAATGAAATAAAATATGTCGTCAATGCGTAGGCCGGAGAGTAGGGTGCGGGTTGATTTATTTAAGGCGCCACGGGCTTTTAGACAGCACAAGCGAGAATTACCCCAAAGTTGAAATATGGAACTCGTTTTAGCTTAAGCTTCGCGACAAAATAAATGAATACCATAAAATCGTTATTTATTTCAATCAGGAAAATCGATCAATAAAACAATAAAAATAAGTTAGAAAATTAGATTTAATACATATCCCGGCAATTTACCAGTAATAATAACGGAAGAATAATTACCCAAAAATTAATTAAAATCAAAGTCGGTATAAAGCAAGTCCCCGAATTAACCAAAGAAAACAACTAAAGTCGATGAGAACAAATATTCAAAAATTAATCAAAAATAATCAAGAACGTTTCAATTATTGAGCCCTAATGATAAAAAACAGATACTTACGGAAGCGGCCTGTCCCGTTGGAGATTCGATCAAGTTCTAAATAAATAAAACAGGTGAATAAACAAAAAACGATTGGTTTTATTACCTAATAATAAAATATCACAGCTGGCAGGAGGGAAAAAATTTAATTGGATAAAAATCCAGTACATCAATTCTTAGGGTTACACTGTATTCTTAAACAAAAAAAAAGAAGGTAGGTTTTACTCGGTGAAATAATTCACACGCTTCATTTAAACCAATTCCGAAATAATCAATCATAATTAATGACGATCGCTCAAAGCATTAATAAGAAGAACGTCAGTAAAATATGTTGAGAGCCAGCGATACTACAAATAACTTCTCGTTATAGGTAAGTTCAATTAGCTCGAGTAATCACCTAATTAAAGACTAATTCACGAGTCTCGAATCATGATCCGTCACATATGCCGTATAACCAACTAACTATGGTTATTCAGTTCAGTTAAGTTTCGTTGATAACTGCCGCAAAAACAATATATAAATAAACTAGGTAGACCTGGCGTTATTATAGCCACCAATTAGTTACAGACCTTAACATATGGCAATTTACTCCATGGTCAAGTTACCGGTAGGACACAGATAATAAACAATCTGTTCGAGTAAAGAAAATATCAAAGGCCGCAATTGAAAAAACAATTAAAAATAACGCAAAGTCTACTAGGCTCTAACAAAACTAATAGCTATCTGATATATACGGATATCTAACGCAAGCCGGAAATCGTGAACATTAAGAATAATAATAAGAACTAGTTCGACCTACAACGTTATTGCGTCAATCAATTAAAAGTTGAAAAAAAAACAAAAAATTAAATTTTATCCAACATCCCATTTATTCTAGATCAACGGATCTATCTGAATTTTAGAATTTAATTAAATAAAATCAAGCATTTTAGGCTCGTCAAAATCGCCAAAAAATTCAAGGTTCGTTTAAAAAGAAAATTTTAATGACTAAATGTTACCTTAATTAAGGAGAAAAAGGTTAAGTTAATTTTTGTTCGAAAACAAAGCGAAAAAAGAACAACATAATAATAATTAGAGATCGTAGGTTAATTACGCACCATGGCCGCTAAATACATGAAAAGAAAGAAAATAAAATAGAAATTGCCTCACTTGGCCGACGAGTAACTCCTCAGGCAGCTTCCAGAAAGAACTGCTAACGGTAGGAAGAAGACTTCCTTGACAGGCGAAGGACTGCAAGGTTCTATACAAGTAGTACCGCTAGACAGACGTAGTCAAGGAACACTCTGTCGCTAACGATGTTCGTCGATAACAAGGAACAAACCCACGGTGGCAATGGATCCGACGGTGGAATAGATCAACGGTAGCAATAGACCTCACGGTAGAACTAAATCCAACGGTAGCAGTTGGCCCAACGGTAGTCCCCTGTGAAAGAACACATATTCAAGGTTCCACACGTAACTCTTAATGGACGAGCATTATAGCTCGGTGATCAAAATCAACCATCAAGGAAAAAGAGAAATCAGAATTAAAAAGAAACAATAATTTACCTGTGTAGGTGGGTAGCCAGTTGCTTAACGCTAGACGGCCTTCAGTTGGGCAAGTGGGCTTCTGTAAGAGATTAAAAAGGGAATTAAGAATCCGCCCATGTGCGTCACAAAATGATGGCGTTCACAGAGAGACAAAAAAATGCAACTCACCTTGCAAAAGGGCCGTTTCAGACACCAAAACTTAAGAAAAGATAAGGCACAACTAACGACTGAAACTGTTAAAATGACCGGGTTGGAAAAATCCCATTAACAGGTAAAAATCCAAATTGATTCCAACCGGCGTCTAAAATGACTGCTTGACTCGGTTCGTCGTAAAAGAGTGACCCAAGCGACCGAAAACCGAAGAGCAGCAAGCCGCACGGAGATTCCCACCTCGAAAAAAAACTCGCTCAACCAATGAATACCCGTCACGACTAATTACATGTTCCTCTCAATAATTCATCTAAGGGAATTAAACGATAGAAACCTGGGATTTCGATGTATAGGCATCCTCCAAAAAAACTACCCAGAGTAGCCAAAAGCGCATTGTCATTAAGTCACTTCAATTAATAGAATTCCCAATTATTAAGAGACAATTAAAAATAAATGCGTGCAACGCTCAATCCCATCAACCAATCCCAAAACAGTATGCTACGGAGCCGGAAACAGGGCCTTCTACCATCGACTTAATCTTCACGCGCTAAATTCAATTTGTTGAAAATCGAATCATTTCGCAGTGCGGATTTATTAAAATTTCTCGATCGAGAGAACGACGAAGCAAGGTCAGCCGGAATATCTACGAGGGTTTTCCCGTTATTACCCACGAATGCGTTCGGGTCCATGTGAAGGGTGACGAATTCTAGGGTGATTTACGCATCGATATACGCCAGACAAAACGGCCTGTGACAACTGTAAGAGGGTATAGTTCTTTTCAGGAAAAATGGTTCTGACTGAATGACCGCATTAGAAATACATGGGCGGTTCCCGTTGTGTAGACAAAGGCTTGGCAATAAACAAGCAAGCTATAAAAGTCCAGTTTACTTATTTATTGCCAAGCTCTTGTCTAGGCAATGGGTTCGATCCAGGTAGTTTTAATGCAGTCATTAAGTCAGAACCATTTTTCGTTAAAATGACTTAACAAGGTAAGATGATTTTTGATTATAGATGGAGAGCACATTTTTGTAGACAAGCATTTTCATAAAAGCCAGTGTTTCTAGAATCGGAATTGTTGCTTCTGAGTACGGGAAAATATTGCTGCAATCTCATATCAGAATGCAGCTTAGACTCTAATAATCAAAAGTTTGTTTCGCTGTTTTCTGTCACGAAGCCCTATCCGAAGACCCTTTCAACCTATTTGCATCCGGTCGAAAGTGTTTAACTATGAAATCAGAACTGACCTAAAAAATTATTGCCCTGCTTGTCTGAGGTCTCCTACGCGTGCTATTATTTGCACGGACAACAAAGAGTGGCGCAGTTGAATTATTTATTTCATAAGCTAAGAGAAGTAAAAACTAAAATAATTTCCTTTCCTTTACTTTCCAATATAATGGGTGTCCAGTCAGGCATTGAGCAAATTGGTTAGATAATATGTTTTCTGCACATTGAGTTGAGCAGAACAGTTCATTTCTAGGGCCCCTAAAGAAATAACTATTTAACGATATTAGATATTTATTTACAGTCTTATAGAAACCCTTAAAAGAAGTTGTTTATGACAGACTAATATCGAGATATTAAAAAATCGTATGAAAGATAAGCTACAATGATTTTCCGCAGAAGAGGTGATAAAGAACTCCACGAGCACTTATAAGACTTTTTAAATGTAACTTATTAAATAGAATATTTGCAGCAATTTTGAAATTTACTTTTATTAAGTGTTAATATTGTTCTAAATAATGTGTTGGCTCTATACTGAGCATATTATTTTATTTGACTGGTATTCCTTTAAGAAAACAATTCGGATTGTGTGCTACAAAATATGAATGCATAAAGTTTATCATCAAGAATGAATCGATCTTATTTGAACAAATAAGGACGTTATTTTAGAGGGCAAATATGAATGTTAGTTTAGAATTTGAATATCTATCTACCAGTTAATATCGTTATATTTTTTTCATAATCTACGAATTATGGAACGTAATCCAATTAAACAAATGAACTCTTTCTGAAAGTGTTAGCGCCACATCAAAACTTATTAAAGAAAAAAGTTGATATATAAGAGGATCTTCATTTTTATTTTTCACACGATTCATTTCTGAAATACCGAAAATACTGAAATGCTGAATTTTATTCATGTCATCAACAAGAAGTCTGACTTAATGTCAAAATACACTATCGAACATAAAAGTAACCACAAAAAACCGATCTTCTAGAAGTACCATAAAAAATTTCCACGAGGACACACACTAAACTGCAATGTTCACGTTTAAAAATTCGTCAACAATGTAGAAAACCCGGGAAATTAAAAATCCTTTTACCGATTTGGTAAAAAGTCTCTCTTCCACCTTTTATGTGCTCTAGAAGTCTTTTAAATAACGTAGGTACAATATTGTATGAACTAATACAGGTTTTTTTCAATTTTTGGTATTCTATACTAATAATATCCTTATATCTAGTGTTATAGTAGACAATCAAAACACAGATTTTATCTAAAAAAGTTTTCCTTCACATAGCTTAAACACTTCAAGATCAAGGTATACAGAGATAGTAAAATTAAAATATTCAATGGTGTAAAGATATCATCAACTCTATATTGCAGCCCTTCAATCTAGTGGAGATTAAAAAGTCTCTTAGCCTGAGGTGCGCGACCCCAACTATGATACCCTAGGTATCATATTTGAATCTGATTGAAATCGAAAGTGAAAGGCAATTAATACTGCGTTTTATCAACTATTTTACCCCGTTGCTTTAAAAGATCCATTTTTATTATTAATATCTTCCTTCATATTTCTTTTTAGGCTAAAATTAATTTTTTCTGTTTTATTGACATTCAAGGAAAGGCTGTTTCCATTGAACTATAACTGGAGACGTTGAACAGAACCTTGCATTGTCTATAAGAGTATTCAAATTATAAGCATTATGACATCGTTAGCGTAGATTACAAGTTTGTTGTTGGCGTCATTGATATAGATTAGGAATAGCAACGGATCTAAAACAGATCCTTTGTGAAATAGCTCCCCACCAATGCAGCACTCAGATTGTCAAATCCATAAAACTTCAACTTAAGTAGAAGAACCTCATGACATATAGAATCAAAGGCCTTAGAG
Organism: Pissodes strobi; assembly: GCA_016904865.1. NCBI lineage: Eukaryota > Metazoa > Arthropoda > Insecta > Coleoptera > Curculionidae > Pissodes > Pissodes strobi. Next base: position 110,899 of record MU183112.1, read on the forward strand.
AGGTCACAGACTGACCCGCCTCAAAGCCCTCAGCCACACACTCAAGCGTAGAAAGTAACTCGCCCGTTGTTGATTTTGACTTTAAAAATCCAAATTGACTTTGTGAAAATGGATTATGATTAGTGATGGGCAAAGCAAGACCAAGACTTGCATGGTCTTGTTCTTGCACATAAAGTTTTGGTTTTGGCCTTGCAAACTAATGTGCTATCTTGGGCTTGGTCTTGCAGCAAGAGTCCTGCAAGTCTTGCTTTTAAACTAGGCGTAAAACTAAAAAAAAAAAAACAAGACAAAACAATAAAATAATCTCAGACTGTTTCGAACTTGATTTCCATTACCATTGGGTAACTAAAAATCTGAAATTTTCGAAAACATAAAAATCTAACAATCGAACATTTACCAACAGTGCGAAATTTGAAAGTCTCGCAAGACTCTTGCAACTTGTAGAAGTCTTGGTCTTGCAGAACATGGCATTGTATTGATCTTGTTCTTGTATACTAAGTCTTGGTCTTACTAACCAAAAGACGGTCTCGCTCTTGGTCTAGGACTCGCTTTTTTGCAAGACCAAGACAAGACCAACATCAGTCTCGCTCATCACCACTATGATTTTCAAAATAGGCATATATCTGATTTTTTAGTAAACCCTCAAAAATCTTGGACATAACAGGCGCCAATAATTAGCCTGTAATTACCTAATTTATTGATATCACTCTTTTTATGTATTAGGATTACTTATACAGACATTAATTAGATGAGTCAGAAGTGCAACTAAGACATTTTTTGGTTTGCTTTAAAAAATACATTAAAACTGGAAATATCCCTACTGCTTTTTTGCTTTTAAGCTGTTTATCGCATCCCAGATATCAATGAAAGTTACTTCGGTGAAAGAGAAAGAATTCCGAGGTTGCATAATATTTTACGAATCAAGATATTGTTGTGCACTTATATGAACCCTAGGCGAGTTTTGCAAAATCTGTTCAGACACATTGGTAAAAAAAAATAATCTGTCATTTGTTATGCGCCTTTAACATTAGTTGCCTTGATGCTGACATCGATTTATACAGTTGTCCATACTGACTTTTTACAATCAATATATCCGTAGATTTAGGATTGTGGTACAGTTCATCTAAAAACCTCAGTCGCTCCCTTATTTCACCCAGTACAGGACCATACCAGCCTATACTTCTATCACTATAACTGTCACCCAATATCTGCATAAAAGCGTTATTCGCAGTATTAGCCCCATGATTGTCCTTCACAAAGGACCAGTCGCCAGTCGGTACCATCAAGCAGTTGAAATAATCTATTCATGCTCACTGTTGTAATAGGCTGATAATAAGTACCTGTATAAATGGATTTTTGGATGGAGCAAGGCACAGGTCAAAATGGGAATGCAAATCTCAATGGATTCAGAACCAATAAAGTACTTAAGCAGGGATGCTGCCTGTCACCCACCTTATTCAAAATATACTTAGAACAGGCACTTAAATCATGGAAAAGAAAATGTAACGCCATGGGCATCCCATTAAACAATACCACACTATATACCCTATGCTTCGCAGATGATCAAATAGTGGTAGCCCAAGACTATGACGACCTAGAGTATATGATATGAATAGAGGAATATGGAAAGTGGGGCCTGGAAGTCAACATGACTAAAACAGAGTACATGTGCATTGGGGGCTTACAGCAAGATCTTATACTAGAGGATGGTCAATGTATAAAAAAGTGCCAAAGTTATTCATACCTGGGAATGAAAATCACGAACGATGGAACACTGGACAGAGCAATCAAGGAAAGAAACATTCAAGGAAGGAAAGCCACAGCTATGATGAATGGAATACTCTGGGACCAACATGTATCAAAAACAAATAACCAGAGAATATTTAACACGATAATAAAAAATATTGTCACGTACCGTAGTGAGGTTTGGTAGATCAAGGAAAGAAATAAAGGACGACTAAGAGGCACGGAAATGGACTACTGGAGGCGTGCAGCGGGCAAATCAAAAATGGATAGTTATCAACGAAAGGATAAAACAAGTCAAGTGGTATGGCCACGTACAAAGGATGTCCGATGAACGGCTCCCCAAGCAGATATTAGAGTGGACACCCCAGGGAAGACGAAAGCGAGGAAGACCAAGGAAAAGTTGGAGAGAGAGGATAGATAGGGAGATCAGGTTGAGAGAACTGCAGGACGACCTCTGGCAGGACCGAGATCAGTGGAGATTGGAAATCGGAAGACGTAGAAGGACTTTGTAAACCGAATTTTTTATATATAAATGGATTTCTCCTTAACAGGAATATTTATGTTAATTTCAACCGCTCGATAATCCGATGCCACCATGTCCGAAACAGTCGCCACCGAATCCAAGACATTGCCAAAATTAACAAAAATGTTGTCCAGGCAAGAACTTTCCCGAGTATTATCAAAAATCTGTTGAGAATAATTATACAACTTCAGTAAGTCGATCAAATCAAGTTTTCCATCACTATTTACATTAAAATCACCAGTGATTACTACATAAGAGAAGGATTCAGGTAAAATGTCTAAAATATTGTTTACTTTGTTCAAAACACATCGGGAGGACGATACAGGGCCACCACTATCAAATTCAGCAGCAGCAAACTCACATGTGATTTCCACTGTTGTGTAACAGGTCCGTTCTTTCGACAGGAGCAAAACCACTCCTAATCAGGGCAGCAAATTTCCCTATGCAGATGCTCGCTTCTGGACTAGTATGAAACAAAAACGTATTCATTCAGGGATAAAGATATCATCACTTTGCCTGTCGTATAAGAATGTCATACTTACTTTTATGTTGGGGTTTGGAACTTTCGGCAAAATGCATTAAAACGGAGTTTTATCCACAATACCGCAACAGAACTATTAAAACTAGTTTTAAACATCTCCTGATGATGGTAACATGGTTAACGAAACGCACGTCGAGTGCAGTAATTCTGTTTCGGTATTGTGGATAAAACTTCCTTTTCTTACTTTTGTTCACATATAACAGATATTTTGGTGTATTAATTTTTAGCGGGTTACCTCCAGATCTTCTCTTCTTTGTCTGCATCGTCGAATATGGAGAAAATTGTTTAAGACAACCGTTTTGACCCAAACATGTGGGGGCATTAAGGTTTGCTTCATTCAGTTGAAAGCTTCTGTATCTATCCTTCATTGTTTTTATCTTAAAAGCTTTGCACTCAATATCCCTGATGTAATTTTGGATGTCCTCTAGAAACGAAGGTCACGGAACCTTTTACATTTAAAACCAAAGTCAACAATGACGCGGACGTATGACCTTCACCATCCGGAGGTGTGGCTGCGGCCAGTTCCTTAGGGTTCCCTAGGGTCGCTTCATACACGATCTCGAACAGTGCTGAATTGTAGTGGGATTGGTCTCATTTTGTTTCGATCCCTGCACGGTGACATGAAAAGATCCGCCCCACGGTAGTACTGCCACTGCCGATTCCATATTTATTTTTGTTGATGTTGATAGTCATGCGCAGGAGCAGGTTTGGAGGGTTCCTTCCAATGCCTTTTCAATATTTACCCTGTTTCCATGCATTCCATTATTTTTTGGCATAATATTTTCATGAGTTATTTCATACCTTCTTCCTAGTTTTGTAGGTCGGAAATGGTTTATTCTAGTATTGCCAACTCATGCATGCTTTTGGAAAGAAACTTACTTTTCCACTCGTTTATCTCACGTTCACGTTCAATGCTGTCACTAGTCAATAACCCGGTCAATCTCAGTGTACAAGATGAATGATTTACAATTTAAACAATGTATACATATTTTGTTGACATTGTTCCAAATCATCGTTATTTCGAAAATTCAGAAAAATGTATTTTATACATTCTTATTCGTTTTCTGAGAAACGTCTAACCAACAAAAATGCCCACGACAAATGTGCAGAGTTACTAAATATACAATTGTTTGTGTTATACACGTCAAACGTTTGCTTTTAAATTTGGAAAACTTATTTTTTTTAATTTATTAATTTAAAACCAAATTGAAAAATTACCAGTCTTGCTCAAGCCACTGCAACTTTTGAATATGTCGTAAATATTACTTAGCTTTTTAACAGTCATACTACATTTTAAAGGAAATTCAGTTTTGATCCCTGTGATACTAGGGAATGTAATATAGTATTTAGGTCGAAACAGGGCTAAAAACGAATGTAAAATAATGTCTATAAAATGATATTAAATAATTTATCTATTTATCAAATAATCATTTCTTAGGTTGCAGGAAGACAGGTTAGAAATGCTACGTTTAGGACTGTGGTTTCCCCAGAGGGTGGATGGATAACCACGTCAAATATTACAGCTGTTGTAGAACCGAACAGAAGAAGCTTAGTGGTTATTTGCCATGGGCTTAATATGCAGCTTACTGAAAACGTGGTTTCAACTCATACCATTAATGTCTTGTGTAAGTATAAATATAAAGACGCTACAAACAATTAACTTGCATTGAGTTTATTCTTATTTTGAATTACCAAGTGGTTTAGGCATTCTCCAGTTGTGGTCCTTTAAAATTAAAACCATTAACGTCATTGGACAATTATTTCTTGAGCAACAGGCACTTTATCTTTCAAATAAATGTCACGAACTAATTGAATAATACATTTTAGATCCACCCAGTCAGCCATTTATTCACGGTTACACGGAAGGAACACACGTCCCAGCAGGCACTGTTCAAAAAATTTCTTGTACCTCATCCGGAGGAAATCCCTTGGCGACTTTAACATGGTATAAAAATGACAAGAAGGTAAAAATAAATCTTTTGTCTCGTCAATTCTTTATATTAATGCTTTTAATTTTTCAGATTCACTCGACAGTAAAATCGACCGACAAATCTGTTACTGCCGAAATAACGATACTTACTAATGTTACCGATAACGAAGCTCGATACAGGTGCGAAGCAGCAAACTCGGCTACAGAAATTCCTTTATTTGAAACAATAACAATGAGCGTATATTGTAAGTTGATAAACGAGTATCATATTTCTTATATATTTTTTCCTCCACTATAATAGCGTTGCCCTAAATATATATTTTTTATAGTTCCCCCAGAGAATGTTAGAATACGCCAACAGCCATTAGAACTGAAACCCAACGAGGAAGCTACGTTAATTTGCGACTCCAGCTCAAGCAATCCTCCAGCCAAACTCTCATGGTGGCGAGAAGGAATACCTGTCCAAGGATATCAAAATTACTCGAAACAAGGTCTTCACGGTGGCTCAGTATCCACTATCGAACTCAAAGTCAATGTTTCAGAAGAAATGAATGGCATACAATATGCATGTCAAGCTCAAAACGTGGCTTTGCAACGAAGTGCTCATGACTCAATAACTTTACAAGTTTTATGTAAGTTTATCATATAAGCCATTAGGTCCTGGTTCCGATTAACTAAAGTAAATATATAAACCAACAAAGTCGCTATGTTTTTAAAACAATTATTATATTTACCTAACCTTTATACCTTCTTTTAGATAAACCAATTTTCGATACAAACAACGAAGAATCTGTAACTGGCATAGAAAATGAGCCACTGATAATCACTCTAAAAGCAGATGGTAATCCAGATAGCATGGCTTACACATGGACCAAAGATGGTTTGCCAATTACGCAAGCTTCTTCCGCAAATGGTGCCGAAAGAATAGTTTCTGATGGACAGGTGCTAAATATTACGAGACTCATTAGGCATGATGCGGGCACCTACTACTGTGAGGCGTTGAATTCTCAAGGAAGTTCCTTAGCTTCGGTGAATATTACTGTTCATTGTAAGTATCCGGTATTAACGTAAACGTACACAAATACAAATTCCAGCAATAATTTAGGCAATAGAAAATAATATTTTGCTCATCCGTTCTCTACCTCCATTTTTTGGGGTTCTAAAGTTATGGTAACCGCCTGCAACTGAATCGGAGAAATACGGAGATGTCTAGAAACTTAAACTAAAGATCTATGCCCTTTGGTGCAACCAAATGATCAAAATTAAAGGGCATAATTCTGATGGTAATTGTAATAGCGCCCTAAAATTGTTTAAATGCATTTTTTTATATATTTACTTAATGTGTTTTCTTAGATCCTGCTTCTATAACCCAAACCAGCGAGACTGTAATAGTAAATCCAAAAGAAGATGCGACCTTGTCTTGTACAGCAGATGGGAATCCTTTAGCAGATGATACTATAACCTGGAAAAGAGACGATTTTCCTGATTTTGATGCAAGAACGTCCATAATGTACGATAAAAATGGTACATCTTATTTGAGAATTACCCAGGTTGCTAGAGAAGACCTTGGACAGTTCCAGTGTATTGCGAACAACGGTGTTGGAAATTCTACCAGAAAAGAAGTCATGCTAATTGTTAAACGTAAGACTAAAATAAATTTATATTACAGAGTTCTAAGCAAGTTCAATCAAGAAAATTAAATTGACCAAATAACTATCGCTTCCTTTGCTTGACATAACTGAAACACCGATGATGTATAAGATTTGTCTGAAGTCACGTATAACTTCTTTACAGATAAGCCTGAAATCGACGAAGGTCCAACTCTACTAAAGTTTGCAAGTGATGCCGGTGACACAGGAAAAATAATTTGTAGAAGCCAAGCATCCCCTCTAGCGAGATACACTTGGGCCAGGAATGGAAATCCAATAAGTGCAAATACTACGGGAAAATTCTATTCTACGTATAGACAGGTAGGAATTAATTTGGTGGTTTAGTAAATTCCCATAATGGACGTCTATCTAATTAATAAATCAATCATGCTCATGTTATCGCTACTAGATTGCTACCATCAACAATTTAAAAATGTCCTAAGGATTTAATCATAATCATAATCATAATTTATTAATGCCAGGAAATGCCTTGTATTTTTGCACACGTCACCTTTAAAAAATACAGATATAATAATTATAATTATCTTACATACTAATTTAAAATCAGGATAAAATACATGTATAAACAGTGCAAACACACCAAAACATTACATTAATATACTTTTAAAACACATTAAAATCAGAGTCAATAAAACAGTATGGACTTTGGCAATATATCACAATCATCACCATCAGTAGCTATTCGAGAACAGTATCACAGACCAGAAATTCCTGGACACTATAAAAAGAGTTATCTACTAAAAAAGTTTTAACCTTTTTTCTAAATGAACGCAAAGGCAGCCTTCTAAGATTGAGGGGTATCTTGTTGAAAAGTTTAGCAGCTATGAAATTCGGGTGACCCTGGCACTTTTTTAGCCGTCTGCGTGAAAGCACTAAATTATCGCAAGATCTGGTATCATGGTCGTAAATCACCGTATGTGTCAAAAATTCATCTTCATTTTTTTAACACAAGTCACACATTCTAGTATGTACAGACAAGGATATGTTAAGATTTGATGATCCCTGAAGGCTAACCTGCAGTCATCCCTGTATTTCAAACCACTTAGGACTCTGACAGCCCTACGTTGAAGTCCAAAAATTCTGCCAGCTACTGGCGCTCCCCGTAAGCCATAAGAGAATGAAAGAGTGCATAATATGCAACCTTCAGTGTTTCCCCGGAGATACAGCAATAGAGGTTACGAAGCAGATAAATGGAGCATCTGAGTCTGCTAGACATCCTATCCACATGGATCCCATTAAGCTTTGGGTCCATGTGCACCCCTAAAAACTTCACTTCTGAAGGATTGATAGCCCCTTCAATGTGTCTCAGAGAGAAAATAATTTTTTGGCTCTTGTCTCTGTTCAACATGAGATTATTGGCATTAAACCACTCTTCAGCCTTCGACTGAGCCCCCAGAGCCTCCAACTCGACAGTTGCTAGATCATAACCTCGCAGGAATATGGTAGTGTCATCGGCAAAGAGAGTGTACTTAGACGGTCCCTCATTTAATGGAAGATCTTTAATATAAATCAAAAATAAGATTGGGCCCAGAACTGAGCCCTGAGGAACACCGAAATTCAGAGCTCTCTCTGCCGACGACCCCCTTCCAACCCTCACGAGGTGAGTTCGGTCACTAAGATATGACTTTAACAGTAGAACACTACGTTCACTGAAATTATAGTACTTTAGTTTGCTAGGCATGAGGGCATGGGTGACACAGTCGAAGGCCTTACTCAAGTCACAAAACAAAGCAATATTATGATGGCGGTCTTCAAAGGATTCCATAATGTCAGTAGGGAGGTCAAGCATTCCCAGAACAGTGCTTCTTCCCTCCCGGAAACCGAATTGGCAGTTTGAAAAAAGATTATTTGTTTCAAAGTGAACTGCAATCATACAGGTCATGCACTTCTCAACAACTTTTGATAATATTGGTAGTAAGGAAGGAGATTGGCCTATAGTTGTTAACATCATTAGTATCTCCCTTCTTATAAATAGGGGAGATAAGCGCCATTTTAAATATTCTTGGGAAAGTGCTTTCCGTAAAGCAAAGGTTTATTAGTTTTGTCAGTGATATTATGATTAAATTTTTAATTGTTTTGGTTAAACGAATAGATAGCCCATAAATATCGGTGCTATTTTTGTTTTTAAGATTATCAATCACATCTCTAACAGAATTATACGTGACTGCATCAAAAGAAAATTGGTTATTTGGGGGGTTTACAGTTGACAGATAGGTTAATGGGTCAACATCAGTGATTGGTATGTTATCAATAATATTATGTGCTATATTTACAAAATACGAGTTGAATTCATCTGGACTGAAGTTTGGTAAAGTGTCCCCACCCATATACTCACCCCTCTGGCTGTTGATTATCTGCCACATGCATTTCGTTGGATTTTTGGAAGTTGTTATTAGTCTATCATTCGCTTCACGCTTAGCCCTTCTGAGAGCATCCTTATAGATTTTTTTTGAATTTTTTATACTTTTCTCTGTATTCTGGAGTATCATACTGTCTAGAGATTTCACTGAGAAAGAACATATAGTCCCTCATGTTTTTTAGAGTGTTATTGAACCAGTGAACTTTATGGGGTTTATTGCTTTTAGTTGAATATGTTTTTTCAGGGAATGACTTCAGGTAAGCCTGCTGAATCCGCTCTATAAAAATTTCAGCCTTTATTTCGACCGTTATATCATTATTTAAGAGTATGACTCAACAGTTTTATAGAAAGTAAACATACCCTGTTCAGTGATAAGGCAAAAAGTGTTTTGCTATTATTATTATTTATTTTACAGTCCACTGTTTGAAAGTACATTACCTGTCCCACATGATCAGAAAGGCCAAAATCAATAATTTTTGAGCTTATGGAATCTAAAGAAAAATTTGAGAAAATGTTATCGAGACAGGCTGCTCTCAGTTATCATTGCTTGGTAGCCAAAGCTTGATAGCAGATCTTCCAGATCAATAGCCTCTTGTTGTGCGGTACCGAAGGATACGTTGAAGTCGCCCGCTAGGACAACCCTTCTTTCACTTCGAAGCATATCCATTATGCTCTCAAGCTTTTCCAAAAAAGTGCCAAAGCACCCGGAGGGTGATCTATAAATGACAATTATAAAAATGTTATAAGATTTTACAAATACAGAACATATTTCAATGCATTTTTCTATATTAAATTCAGAAACCAAATCAAACTGTTCAAAATTTAAATCATTATTGAGTAGAATAAGAGAGCCTCCTCCTCTACTTTCGTCTCTTGATGAATATGCTCCGAGCCTATATCCTGGTAACCCAAAAGTCAAGAGCTCCTCCTTCAGCAACCAGTGTTCAGTGAGAGCTATGACACTGAAATTCTCGTTCAGTTCTAAGAACCTGTTTCGTATTGAGCGGACATTGTAGTGTAGAATACATATATTCATTAGGGTTGAGAGTCACTTATTACCTCTCTCGAGATTCTATCCTCCTCAGGTTTAAAAAAATGTTGATAAGTATACCTTTTGGCCAGAAAGCAGCATTCAATACTTGCTCCTTGCATTGAATAGGAACTCCCAGCTTAAACGAGCTGCAGTAATGATCCTTTGTCGTTTTGATTTTCTCAAAAGAAAATTCTTTTATTCCTTTTGTGGAGAGGCAGTTCTCCACACTTTAACTACTTGTTTCTTTCACTAGGCCGGAGAGAAAAAGCCAGGTGAACGATTTTATTGCCAACAGTTCAGATTGTTCTTCGTCCATACTATGAATTGGGCCGGGTCTATGCTGATACTGATTTCTTTTTGCAGATCTCCTGGGCTGGACAGTTTTCCATCCATCTGCATCCTCTGATCTATTTTCAAAAGCATTCTCATTTTTATTCACGTGTTTTTCATTTTGTTTATCGTTAGTCTCAGAGGTTAGGTTGCTTGGCACTTTTGACAGATCATTCCCTTGAACAGGCTGCTGACTGGTGAATGTACTATTACTAGTACAATTCACGTCGTCGGGGATTGTTTCGGATTTTTCTTTGGTCTATGATTCTTCTTTTTCCTTACATGGTGATAACTGCGATGAAAACGGTGAGTAGATGCCACCCTTCTCTTTACCAGTACCAACTTCAGATACTTCACCACACTGTTGCCGGTTGGACTGGGGAAGCTTGGCTTTGTTGGAGCCGCGTTTTATCTCGCTTTTTTGTGGCAAATTCTTGGGATTTTTGCTGATTAGATTTTCGATTCTTTGGAATTTCCCCATTGTTGCTTCTTGAAATTCTGTTAATTGTTGACATAAACTTGCTAAACTGATATCAAGTATTGAATTTTTGCTTTGTAAATCCAGTACCTGCAGCTTTAAAATACGTAATTCTTCGTTTTTCTTTACTAGCTCAGCATCTTTAATGACGGTATCTTGTCCTTTGGAGCAGCCAAGACATTTTATCAGGTTTTTGCTTCCATTTGTGACAGTTAGTCCTTTAATTCTTAGAGCACAGGATGCATGATACCCATCACAACACAATTCACATTTAACTGCACTATTTACTACATTTTTATTGCAATATTTGCATTTTCTAGCCTCGAGAGCTTGTGATGCGTCATTCTCGTTCGACGCCATCTTGGAACATTTAAAGAGAACTACGACCAAGGTCAATCGTCAATTCGTATTGAAAACGTAACGAGAAGTTTGGATGTTTTAAAGAAGCGGTAGCAATATTAAGATTATGAACAGTTATCTAAAGCTGCTCAGTTCAACAGAGTAATTATAAATCATCATCGTCTCGCCTCCTTACACTACATATAAATCTAACATAGGGGTTTTTGGTTTTTGATAACTTATACTTATTTGAACATCATTAATTTTTCAGACACAAAATAACACAAAAACACTAATACACATTTTATTAAGATACGCTACAATTAAAGATACCAAAATGATTTTGCGGTGTATTCAATACGTTGCGTTGCAAATTTGATGAATAGACGAATATTTAAACGACGGGGTGCTCGTATATGAATAATGATATCAGTTTCGTATAGGCCGTACGATACAAAAAATATCGCCTTGTCAAATATGTATGCAATATTTGCTTGTTTCGATACAGGTCTCTTGGGGATACATATGATCTCTAAGTTACCGCCTTTA
>MU183112.1:122406-188622 GCA_016904865.1 Pissodes strobi
TATGTGGTAAGTGTAACGCCTCGAATTTTGATTTTTTATATATAATACAGTAGCGGCTCCTGATGCCTGAAGGAAGAATGTGAGAGTTCAGTATTCTCGGAATATACTTTGATAAAATTAAGATAAAAGTAAATGCTAAATAATACAGTATTCGTCTTTTTTTATGGCAGAGTGGCACACACAGTAAAGGGAGGTCCTATCGCACTCGACCAGCGGTGTGAGTGCGAAGATGTTGATTGACACGGTTCTTGAATAGTTGTAGATTCTAATTAGGGGGAAACAGATGTCCTGGGAGTGAGTTCCACAGCGATGCAGTGCGCCGAACAAAGGAGTCCTTGTAAAGCGATGTTCTAGGTGTTTCCAGTTGTACGACGAACGGGTGCACTCCGTCTGTCGTGACTATCTGACAGGAGTTGCTGGGATGATGCGGGCTAAATCCTGGGAATATATGTCGTGAAAATATCTGTAAAACTGGGGGATCTCGGCCACATGTCTGCGATGTTCCAGAGTATATCCAGATTCCGGGTAGCCGACGAGACGCACAGCTCTCTTCTGAATGGAATCCAACAGCTTAGCTGCAGCACCCCAAATGTGTGACCAATATTCTAAGCGCGGCATTTTTGCGCTTTGTAGAGCAAGAGTAGCTGCTGCGGTGTATACAGTTTTTTGTTCCGAAGTAGCACACCAAGCTTCTCCGAGGCTGATTTGGCGATATTAGCAACATGGTCATGCCAGGACATATTGCTGTTGACCGGACATCCAGTAGTCCGATTGACGAAGATGCAGGAATGGTCGATCCTGCCATAATGATATCAGGGCCCGCCGTATTGGCTTTATTGGTAAACGTGGCTGCATGGGTATTTGCTGCATTGAACTGGACCAAATTCCTGTCGCTTTAAGTTCGAACTTTCTCCAGATTTTGATTAATTCTTGTAATCTGCTCCTGTCTGTGGTGATAAGTCTAATCTAAATTGGGAGACAAGGGTACTGTCATCTGCAAAACCGTAAGCAGGATTATTGCTTTCGGTCAGCAGGTCATTAATATAGATGAGGAACAGGGTTGGTGAATGTATTGAGCCCTGAGACACTCCAGCATTAATGGTGAATGTATTGGAGATGTGTCCATCAACTGGACATTTACTTCGATCTTCTTTCCTCAAAGTAGATTTCGTTTTAAGACTCATTACTGACTGCTTAATATGTATTAATCGAAGTGTATTCCGAGTATATTATTTGCTTCTTATTTTTATTTTGTTACTTGTAAAATAAAATATAATTCTACTTGGATCGTATTCTTACAAAACTACATAAAAAGATATCTAAATGATGAGGAGTACATCTAGAACTTGAATGCAGAGTAATTTGCAGAATCATTCCTTACATTCACACTTTTACCGTATACTTGTAAAATCAATAACAGTTTCGTTTTCAGGATGATGGCAGAGGCAAGCAGGCTCCTAATTCCTACATCATCGAACAACCTCCTCCGGTGGATTATCCTCCAGGTGCGTACCAAGTGTACGAAATGCAAATGGGAAATATGACAATGGCCCATAAAACCCATACCCTACCTCACCCACATCACCATCATCATCACATGCATGACACCAGACCCAGGTCACGTGACGACCAAAGTCTGGGACACTATGGGCCTGGTATGGGCATGTCAGGTGTGTGTTTTTGCTTAACTAACTAATATACTAAGACTGAGTTGCTTTTATTGCTAGATTATAATATACATACCTACACATTTTTTTTGATAATCAGATGTTGTTTGTATCAAAAAATGGTTCTGAACGCAATATTGAAAACAAATGCCAAGTAGTAAAGGCGAACATTACTTTGACCCGAACAGTTAGCGAAAACTACCTTAAATTGATAAATAATGATGCTACTTGTCAATAAAAAAATAACTTTTACCATGATTCACGTTATAATTCTTCATATAAACTAAGTTATTAAATTTCACACACATGAAACACAGCTAACCAAAACTACTAAAAATTAATAAACATTGCTCATTTGCCACTAAAAAAAAATAAGAAAAACAAAAGAAAATGCATTATTTTGATTGCGTGATTAGTTTCGAATTATTTCTTTTCATAGACACCAAACCAAATCCATCAAAAAACAAATCAGATTTAATCTAAAATAAATATGACTCGATTCGTCACGGGTATACATACTAGTTGTTTTATCACCGTGTATTATCTGGAATTATCTGTCAATCATATATGTGGTACTTTCTTCCAGATACGTGGGAACAACAAATAATACTATCCCGATATCACATTTCCAGTCGCCGAACATCCAGCGTACTCTAGTTTGTTGCACATTTTATCATCCATGAGATCCTGAATAATCGATGTAGAGTTCACAACTCAAAGAACTCTATTTTGTTTATTAATGATAAGTTCCATTTGTCGTTTGAAAGACCCAGCCCAAATATTTAAATCTACTTTTTCTATTTCTTCATCATTAACAGGCCGAGCGTTGAGAAAGGTCACTTTGATGATAAACATGAATTCAGTCTTGCCTTCGTTCATTTTTAGACCCAATACCTTGTTTGCATCATTAACCGCACTTAAAAGAGTTTGGAGATCGTAGGCGGTGTCAGCTGGGATTTCCGTATCGTCGGCATTGCTAAACTCCGTCCAGTGTTATCCTCAAAGTGCTATCGGAGGCTTCCTTGATAAACACTCTTTCGATGTAAAGGTGAATACCATTTAAGAGGGAATATATACAGCCTTACCTCGCGCCTTTTTTTTAACTGAAAGCGTTCGGGAGAATTGAGGATTCAAACGTCTTTGTCATAAGAGTCTTGCAGATATCTAAATAAAAGTTCGAATATCTTTATAGCTTTCTTTGGTCGTAATAGTTCTCAACCAAAAATTCCAGGACACAAATAGCTGCTGTGTTAAAACCGCTTTTGAATTCAACTTGAGTATTCCCCCTGTCCTCTTCACACCATTTGTAGAGTCTTATAAGACGGTCTTTTGTGTGAATCTTCATTCTGCTTTTCAGATGTGATAAATGCGGATGCAACCAATCCTTAGGGATCTTGTCTAGTGCCATAGATGTTGTTGAACATGACGCTCAGGCTTCATCCGGGCGCTGTGTTACGGGTGTAAATTATTTCTATTATAGGTCATACATTTATTTTTGGCAATAACAAAAATTATTCATTATAGATGCTTGGACACTTTTGAAGTGTTTACCGAATTTTCTGTTTATAATCAAGAAGGATGGCGGAAAAACAATTGAATAGGTTGCTATTGATTTTGTGAGGCAGTTGTTTTCGAGAGTGACCAAAAATTTCCTGGAACGCGAGAGGAGCTCCCAAGGAGTTAATTTTCATTTTGGAATGAAGTAGGTTTTAGATGCCAATATAAACTTCTGGGAGACGATTGAGGTTGGTTTAGTGGAAACTAGATTTGGACTCAACCAACAGCCGTAATGACGATAATCCAGTAATATTAGCGGACCAGGAAAATTTTGTAAGGTTATACCCTAGACATGGGTAAGTTGTTTTGTGAATGCATAATTCCAATTAACTTGTAGAGCCGTTTCTTTCAGCAGTCGTTTAATGTTTATAATTCATATTGTTGTTTTGAAGGATTAATTTTCGTTTTAGGGTTCTAGTTTTGGATGCCCCGTGGCATGGTAATGTAGACCCTGGATTCTTTATAGCCTGGGTTCCTTTATATATTTTATGCGACACCACCATTTTCCGGATGTCAGGTTAAGGAGTATTTCTAAAAACTAGAACCCTAAAACTAAAATTAATCCATCAAAACAACTTAATATGAATTATAAACATTAAACGACTGTCGAAGCTCGGCTCCACAAGTTAATGGAATTATAGATTCACAAAACAACTTACCCATAGCTGGGGTATAATCTTACTAAATCTTCCTGGTCCGCTAATATCACTGGATTATCGCCATAACGGCTGTTGGTTGAGTCCAAACCTAATTTCCACTAAATCAACTTCAATCGTCTCCCAGAAGTTTATATTGGCATCTAAAACCTACTTCACTCCAAAATGAAAACTGACTCCATGGGAGCTCCTCTCGCGTTCCAGGTAATCTTTGGTCACTCTCGAAAACAACTGCCTCACAAAACCAATAGCAACCTATTCCATTGTTTTTCCGCCATCCTTCTTGATTATAAACAGGAACTTCAAAAGTGTCCGCTGTCATTGACCAAAATACCCGTAATGACAGTTTTCCTGTTGCTCTCATGAAACTAGTCAGGTTCGGCTTTATCGAGAAATAATAGAGATGAAAATCCAAGCGATATGCCCATCTATAATGAATTATTTTTGCTATTGCCAAAAATAAATGTATGACCTACAATAGAAAGAATTTACACCCGTAACAGCTGTATTATTCTTCGTGAGCCCTATAACCTATAACTCTTCAAATGCTTGATCTACGCGGTGGGTTGCTTACCGTGTTTAGTGGAACCTGTGACATAATGTCATTGAAAAAGCTGACTCTAAATTCTGAACAACTCGTCTTGATGCATTGGCAATTTTTTACCATTCTTTACATGTTTTTCTGCCTATCCGCGTGCCAAACAATGGATCTCAATGATTTTTAAGTGTCACAGCTTTAAAATGCCCAAAATTGTTCCAAAGTAAAAGCATAACTTCACCAAATGTTCTTATCGGTGATAAAACGAAAATTAAAGTTGATGAAGAACAATTTTCCGAGACATTAAATAACTAACTCATATGGAAAACATCACACATTAGTTTCATGTATTACTTAAAATTAGGGCATGGCAATTGAAGTATCTCTGTTACTTAGGTAAAATTCCTACGTGCCTACGCACTAAAAGTACTTACATATTGATAGAAGTGTTAAGCATTCGAGAATGCTAATAGTAATCTTTACAGATGACTTTACTTTGTGTTAGTGTAGTGCAAGTACCAACTCCCGCAACTTATAGCTCCAATTTAGTTACAACGAACTTTTTAATGAATGAGAGTAACATTTATTACCCCTCCACAAGTGCAATTCATTACAGAACTCTTAAATTGTGATTCGAAAGCTTCGTAACAAATAAACGGCTAACAATACTAAAATATGCATTATAATACTAACTTTTTAATCACCAGCATGTGTTACGTTTTATTATTTAATTCATATTTTTTAAGAAATTAATCCATGGACATATTTACAGTAAATACATATTTTGATTTTAATGAATCTTATTTTTAATTTTAAAACATACTTATTTCTTCAAATAATATTAGTAGAGTATAAAAAATCAGTCTTGTCAAAGCATATACATAGGCTATAACTTTGGATGTGTTCATTGATGCTCGTGCAAAAGACAAATGAAAGAAACGATCGAATTTCTTTTGGATATTATGTTTTGGGCGAATTTGGCTGGTTCATAGTTTGTAGGTTCAGCTGCTTCAAAATGAATATGCAGATAACTTTTCTAGACTAACAAAATATAAATATAAATAAATAATATAAACTAAATAGATGTCCAAAATACTGGAGGATTGTATTAAATGCTTATTGTTAGGTTGGCTAGCAAAATGTATTTTAAATTCTCCAATGAATGTCAAAATTCACTGTTCTGCATTTTGAAACTCTTTGTTGGTCTCTGATATTTTAATGTGCTGGTTTCAAATATGACCTCGGTTTGGGGTCTATTTTTTACTGTGCCTCTTTTCCATTTGAGCATTTGCTCGGTGTTATCTGAAACTGCACCTAAGTTTTCAGAAAAGAATTCCAAATGCTAGTGAAGAAAATGCAGCTTAAGTGACATGTTGCAACCTAATCACTTGCAAGATTGGATAAGTTCTTCAATTAGTTCTGTATAATTCTCCGATTTCTTATTTCCTAGGAGGTTGCTAAACACATTTCCGAAGACAGTCCATGCCCTATCTTCTTTTCCGAAAGTCCAGTTTCAAAATTATTGTCTTGAAAAATTCTCGTATTTGCGGACCAATGAAGCTTTTCCTCAATTATACGTGACAGTAAACCAAGTCACTTTCCATTACAAAAAAATACTGTCAGTTTAGCCTCCCTTTTCCGACCCGTAGAAATGATCACCCTTTCTTGTAGGGGATTCCACTGCTGCAGACGAGATTTTTATTTTTGGAAGATCCAAAACACGAATAAGATCGTTTAGTTCTTCCTGAGATATAAAATGGGGCTGCTCCCTGCTATTACATTCGCAATCGTCTTCGTCCTGAAAACTTGTGCCGGCTTTTGGTTTAAAACCATCTAGTTCATCCGATTTCGAGTCTTTTTCTATTTTTCAAGAGGTTTAGGAGCAGACATGCTTGAAGCATCATGAGAGCACAGTCTAATGTCCGAGGGAATATTAGGATAATCAATTTTATGTTTGCTTTTACCAGAAAACACCACGATTTTTAAGCAAAAATAACAATCATCAGCGTGGTTCCGACCAAAACATTGGTATTACGAATCTCCTAGCTTCCTGAGTATCATTTAACCAACCAGTTAAGGTTCTAGAACAAGTATTGCAATAAATTTTGGGAGCCCAAGCTATATCTTGATCTTCAACGTAAACGTCGTCAACATTTCTTACAAGTGGATTTCAGGTCACTTTACCACATATGTAACAGATTGTGGATATACGTTCTCTAGACTCGGGTAGGTGACCAGACAATTTCAAAGTTAGTCAGTAGAAGTTATTCAAATAGCAAATTAGTTTGGCAGGGAGGATTTTTTTTATGCAGAACAGTGCATAATATGGTAACCGATACATTGCAAAATTATACCTAAAAAAACAATTCGACATTACATTCAAATTGATAGGGGAGGAACCTCTTGTAGCATTGATAGCATTACCTTTTTTACATTTGTCTATGGATCCTACGAACTGCAAGGTTCTGAGAAGTAACAATTTCAAAAATAGTAGGTGTCCAATTGCAGTTCTACTTTAAATCAGTCAGTTACATTGTTTTATTGGCATTTAAACAAGAAGTAAAATAACTTTCAAATCGCGCAAAACTCAATATTCTTTATCTTATTTACAGCAAAATCTTCTTATGTCACCGCTCCAACGCCCACTCCTCCAGCAGACGGAAGCTACTACAACGTTGCGGACAGGTATCTCTCCTACCCTCCGCCGTTGGATTTCCAAACCGCCCCACCAATTCCAGCTCACCCACACATGCAACACACCGTAACCCCGGCCACGCCCCCTCTACCATCCAACGGTTCACTGCTACGTCATCAGCGACACGTGCCTCCTCCAGATGTGCTACATAACACTAGTCAAAACGCTCAAATTCTTCAAGCTCAGTCTCTAGCTCAGAAAAGAGAATTAACCAGTTTCGGAAACGGATATGGGGTGAACGAACAAGAGGGACATCTTGTCTGAGACGAGGGGGGAATCGAAATTTTGTACGTTTTGTAAAATAGACGAGTGCGCCCATGAATGCACTCTAAAAGAGCGTTGATAAACGTTGAGGTGGTTATGAAGTGCGTGTTAAGGAATACGGCTTGTTACAAGACTTAAATATTTATTGATTTAGCTCAATGAGAGGCCAATTTATTGGCATAGCAATCTGGTACTGATTTAGTTTTTATAGTTATCAATTCGGCATTTTGGCATTTGAAGTTGATATTAAGAAAATCTTAGACCCAGTATTTTGCCTTTGATAAAATCGTGTGAATATATTCTTTTTGGAATATACGTAGAAGTATGGTCATACAAATCTAAGAAGATTATAGAAATGTGAGAGTAAAATGCCAAATAGCCAATTATTTAATTTTTAAGAAGAAAGTATATTTTATAACGTTGGCTAATCTAAATTCATTAGATGTTTCTGTTTAAAGTTGGCGGAATGTCTAATATGCACAATATAACGGCAAAACAATATCTTCTCACTACTTAATAGAGTGCAGTATTTTGTTATTCGGTTATTAGCTCATCTTGAATTAATCCATTATGAATAATTCTATTGGTACTCTAAACAAATTCGATAGAAAATTGAATAACTGATAATTAAAACTAATGTCTTTTCGCCTCCATTATTTCGGATATTATTGCCCAGTCTGACCTTCATTAATATCCTAATTGCCTAAAATGGTGATTTGTGCGCCTAAGTGGGGATCACACCCGATCTTTGAATATCTTTGGTAAAATAACACGCGGCGAGGCTACTCTCACTTCAAGGGTGGAAATGTATGATATGACACAAATCGTTGGGAGGGATAATACATTCAATGATATAATATTTCGATAAATGAATCTCATTATTTATTTATTCTATAACATTTTATTAGCTTTTTGCATTTGTTATTTTCTTAAATATGAAGTAAATAAAAATGGCACAATGAACATGCCTCGTTGAATCCCTAATAATTTGTTTATTGACTTCAAATGAAATTTCACTTATGAGAATTTGAAAATTTAATTTTATTCAATACTAAACGTACCAAAACTTCGTCCCCATAGGTACTAGTATGAACGTTATATATGTGATAAAATTCTGTTTTGTCGAAGATAGTATTCTTACTACAGGATGTGTCATAAAATCGGAAACTAAATAAGCTCAATTTTGAAATGGGACTCTATATTATTTATTTAACTTTCGGGTATTACTCATGAACAGTCATTGCAAATACTTCTCGTATAAAACGTTTAACATGAACTAGGATTTAGTTTCCATGTATTTGTATGGGATTTTTAAAATGTAACCCTTTATTACATAATTGATTTTTAAGTTTTAGTGCAAGATGATTATCATATAGAGTAGCGGCTGGTAATGGATGGCTCTAGGGCACCGCCCTTCTTTCGCAAACGAGAAAGAAAAACAATATATTTATTTTTTCTACAGCCGCGCGCAAAATATCTAATTACTAAATTGAAATGAAATCGCAAGATCGACGAATGACGCGGATCCTTATTTTACGCAATAGAGCATACATGAAAAAGAAAATTCTCACTTTTTCCGTCGAGTGTGCTATGAAGTTATGGCAACCGAAAATAAATAAATCACAGTTGTGCGTTTGTTACAGTTGTTGCTGGCACTCCTCTTCTAAATATGCTCGAATTTAACATGTTAAAAATGACAGCCATTTGCAAATTTCAGAATAAGTTTAGGGAAAAATGTCCATTTAAGTTTTAAAAATGCTGGTTAGAAAAAGTTATGTGTTTTTGGAGCGCAAAGTAAAATTGCTTCTATCGAAAGATTACCGCGCTCCGCTACGCGTCGAGCGATAACATTCCTTCTCAAGCGGCAATCCATTACTTTACGCTCTAAAAACACAAATAGCAATTTCATTTATTTGCCTATCTCGCATTGCATTCCTTGCAGTTTAAATCTACTACATACAAACTTTATATTAAAAAAATAAAACGTACTTTATTGAAAAAACCAGTCAATACCAATACACCAAAATTCAAAACACTTATTACATTAAGATTTATGTTGTTTCAAGGGGCAGCCTATACCGAACGTACGTTAATATTTCACTTATTTTTCCTGCCTTGTCAAGGTATACCGAACGTACATGGGGAGCAGGAACTTCCGGCCGTTCACGTTTATTAGCTCGATCTGCGTTATTTACATTGGTTGCCATGGTTACGAGCCAGTGAGCTGCAAAAACTTATCGCGTTTAGGTCTCTAAATTTAGATAACACATTTCAGTAAAATGTGCCTTCAGAAAATTAATTTAGTTTCCTAAGCCTTTCTAATAACGTTTTTTTCTAACGCACGTTATATTATACATATAAAACTAAGTATTTATTCAAATATTTATTGCTCAATAATTTGAGATACCCGAGGCCAAGGGATAAGGGGATATTGAAGTGTGTCCGGATGTGTGAGCCCTCCCTTTAACGTTTGCCATGAGCCGCCACTGATTATAAATAGGTCTAGAGGTATTTAATAATCATCTTGAGTAAAACCCAAAAATCAGTTAAGCAATAAAGGGTTACATATAATATAGATTATATTATCTTCAAGGAACACAATTTTATAAAAAAATATATAACTTGCCACCTGTCTTTAGCTCACTATTTAATATTCAGGTATGCAGGCGAAAACCTGATTTTTAAACTGATTGTCTTCGAGTGGAATAACTGGCACTTAACAGACCCCAAACAACTACATATCAGAAATAAATTTTACCCGACATCAGTGGCGGCTGGTATATAAGTGCAGCGGAGCTGCAGAACGCTCTTAATGTACACTATTTTTTTAAATATTTTTGTCTGACAAGTAAATTCCTAGATTCTTTCTATAACCGCAACATTTTAACACTTACCGCAAGTTTTACGGCCTGCAAGTCTCCGCCGTAGGCTAATCTTTCGACGAACGCGAACGATTCCTGAAAATGGTACATCAGATTGGCGGAGAACTGCACGGGGCTCAATACTGCCATTTATGGACGATTTGCGGCTGCACGGCGGCAGCACACAACGGTTGCTTTGTTTATTTAGAATCACGTGCGCGGCCGTGTATTGTTGTATCGTGTCATTCTATTTAGTTGTATCAATATGAACTCAATCGAGTATTTAGAAACTCATAGTTTTAGCTTCTGGGCGTACGAAGGCAAAATTAAAATTAAAAAGTTCGGTCGACCAACACCACAATGAAATATTGAAGTTAGTAAGTTAATTCTTTTCTGCTGGCATAATTTGAATGCAGAACACACCCTTGAACATCCCACGCGCCACCACTGCTAGACATATTTACTTTTAAATTTCCCAGTAGGCCTTCATTTTATGTGCGTTCTTGCACTTGTAGGTATACTTAGATATTCGACATTTCAGGTTTTTGTTAAACATGTGATAACTTTCTATTATGGATGGGTGCTGATGTGGAAAGTAATAACGGAAGCGACCATTTGAAAATTCAAAAATCCAGATCTGCCGAATTTCATTCGTTTCTGTGCTGTAGCCTTTCATCATTTGGCTTTATATCCATGCCATTCTAATACATCTATCCAGGGGAAGTATTATTAAAATAGCCCAATTATTCTAGAGATTGGATCACTAAGCAAGAACTTTAGTTTGTTGATTATTGAATTTATGTAATAGAACGGTGCGCATTCATATTAAACTGCAGGGAGTACACAAACAGAACTATCATAAGTGATAGAATATACAGAGGAACTCAAAATAATGTCAGTAAATCATATAATTTTTTTTCTATATGGCCTCCGTTATTGATAAACATGGTTTCACAGTTACAAATTAAATAATTCATTTCAGTCATAATTTCAATACCATTACCTTGGCAACCATGACATTTGGAAGTTAATAGTAATAGGCTCATTTAATAAATAAACAATCAAATTTCTATTACGTATCCAAAGTACTTCGTAAAAATAAGCCATATTCAAAATTTTAAATCAATCCGTTAAGCGGTTCTTGAAATATAAGAGTTTAAATATGCAGAATTCGAAGCGCGTCTCGATCGGGGATGTGACGTAATACAATAGGATCTCGTCCTGTTGCCAGGCCGCCACCCGCGCCACCGCGTCGCGAGAATGCTGACGTTATTGTGACCGACATAGATAAATATACCTTATGGCGGCACGCCTTTAAAAAGTTCCAGCGGCACTTTCTTATTTATTTTCACCGATTTAGCCTCCTCAGAAAAATCTGATTTTTGGTACATCAACTTAATATAACAAGGTCTCTTGAATAAAATTATTTTTGAAAAATTCAGCCTATTTATTCAGTCATTATTTCATTATTTAACTTCGAATTTGGTATTCTTTATTCAACAGATACGGATGAAATTAAGTATAGAAATTTATACAATTATGAAAATTTATCAGTTTCGGGATAAACGCATATTAATAATGAATGTAATCCTTATTATTTATAAATATAGGAATCATTATCAGTTAAAAAAATAAATTTATAATGAATAATATCAAGGAACATTTTCAATATGAGCACCTCGGGATTCTATATATTTTCTAAAATTCTCTAAGCACTTTCGTTGCACACGAAACAATGTTGGGGACATTTCTGATGATGTCATAATTAGTTAAAATTCGAATAGTTTCTCTATGGTGGCAATGAGAGTACAATAGACCAATCCTTTTAGTTGTCCCCAAATGGATTAAGATCCGCAGATCAGGATAACCACGGAAAGAACCACCTCGACTAATCCAATGGTCAGGTGTTCAAGCGGGGGCCATACAACGAAAGAAAATAACAAAAATCCCAAACAAACGTTATTTAGATAATCGCTGACTGCTCTGATGATGTGTGGGGAACACCATCAAGCATCATCCACATGGCGTTTCTAAGATTTAAAGAAACGTTCTCTAATAAAGGATTCCTGTAAAAAATAGATATTTCCATCATTTTTATATAATCCTATCAAGTGACCATGATGGCTTGTAGATTTGCGTCACTCCAGACATGCAGATTGTGGGAGTTAATTACTCGCACTGTACTTGTAAAGTCAGTCAATATTATTTTGTTCTTCGAAAAAGGAAATGCAAAATTCTAACCGTGGATGATAATCAGATTCGGTCATGGCACCTACTTTTTGAAAATGATATGGATGTAGTAATTGTTCTTGAAGTATGTTGTGAACTGTAGGTTTACAAATATTTGACGTCAAAACTTAGCGTCAACAACAGTTCGAACATGTCGCGGTCTCCCACAGAAATATTTTGGCTTAAAACATTCTAAACAATTTAAAAAAAATTAAAATTGAATTAATTTCCAAATGACATAAATAATTACCAGTTTCACGTGACCTTCGATCAAGAAGTATAATTTTCGACGCGACGGCGACGGTCTGGAATTCTGCCATTGTGGAATCGAACGGTATAGAGCCTAACAGCTTCACAGTATGTTTGCAAATTCCTCAAATGTAAACTCTTCCATGTTTTATGAATTGATAACAAATACCTACTTCATTTTTGACAGATTTATTAACAATAATTACAATAACTACTTGTTCCTCTGTATGTCCTACCATTTATGACCACTGGTTTCTGAACACCCTGTAGAAGCAGATGTTGGCGGCTATTGATTGTATGAACATGGAAGGTATTACAAAAAAAGGAAAGCTTATTCCTCTCCCTCTTCTTTCTTTAGGACATGGTCCTGTTCTTTGTAAGACATGCCTTCTCATACGTGTGAGGCGGATGTCTCATTTCTCCGGTTGTCTTCTAGTTTCAACGATTTTGGTAGTCTATCATCGTCCATATGTCGATATGGTATCCTGCCCTTCTTCATCACATGTTTGCCTTGTTTTGTTTTTTGTTTTCCTATACTACATGCATAGTATATCCTGGGATTGATCGAAGTATCCTGATCTCAGGTTTCCTCAATAGGCGTTTAGTAGTAGCTGATTTTCGCTCGGGACTCTCCTGCATTATTGGTTTCATGTATGTTTTGAATATTTTAGTTTTGCAACAAAGATGCTCTTGCCAAGCAGGCGGCCGCAACGGCCTTCATAGGGCCAGAACCAGTACTGGGAATAGCTTACAGCACAGCTAAAGAAGCCCTCTCCAGGTGGACACAACAGCAATTTGTAGGCAAATGGAGAGAGTTACAGGGCCTAACTCAATCAAAGATGCCAGTGAATCTACCATCAGAGTGAAAACTAGACCACTTTTTCAACTTGGCCGACAGCAGGTACAGGCTGTAGTTAGCATTACACTGGCCATTGTCCGCTAAGAAGGCACATGAACAAGATAGGGAGGGCTTTCTGAAGAAACGGAATGTCGCTTGTGCTTGGAGGACGAAGAAACAATGAAGCATGTTTTATGCCACTGTCCAGCAATTGAAAGAACCAGACAAACAATGCTTGGAAATTCTCAAATTGCACTTGTAAATTTAAAAACTTTTCATGACAAAGATCGAGCCTCTGACATAGTGGAAACCACAGATGTGAGCCAAAATAGACCAAGGATCGCAGTGGAGGGCCCCGTCTGGGCCCACTCACGTGTACGGATACGAATACCAAAAATTATAGAATGGGACGAATTGAGGCTTAAATTTGAATGAAGACGATAATTCGAATTATAAAATTTGATTCGGGATCTTCAGATTTTGAATCATAAAAATATGTTCAATGAGTGATTTGTGATCAATAGATGTCAACTGGGTGTGTGTATTCCTGTCGTAGTGGTATTTAAACTACATTGCCTGATTTTCTGTAGATAGACAGTTTACAACATCTAGTTCTCTCATTTACAGTAACAATGTAAGAACGTCTGCATAGCAAGCGATTTTGATTGCTTCGTCACCCATTCGGTACCCTTTTCTAGTTATTTTGACTCCGTTGATTATTTTATCCATGATCAGAATGAACAAGATCTGACTAAGGTTGTCTCCTTGTCTTATTCCATCTACAACTGGGATTTTATTTGTTGTTTTGTTGCTAAATTGATTGCATCTATTAATTTCCTTATACTTCCTATACGCACGACATAAAAGAAAAACATAAAAGAAAACATCTTACATGCGTATAGGAAATAACATATCCAGGCGCTTCAATTTGGTAAGGGTGTCAGGCAAGGATGCTATTTAACATTTATGGCGAATGGATTATAGGAAGGCAACTCACAACTGGAACGGAGGAGTATCGGTGGGAGGTCGAAAAATTTCAAACTTGCGTTTTGCCGATGACACGACGTTACTAGCTAAGAACGAAGAAAAGATGACGCAATTGCTCCAAAGAATTGAGCACTTCAATTCGAAAGCTGGGCTTAAACTTAACCGAGCCAAGAGCTGTCTGCTGGTCATTGGTAGCGCTGAGGCCCTACCACAAAGATCCCCACTAATACCAGTCATCGTAAGAAAAACCAAATAATTTACTTAGGTGCAAGTATTTCAAATAAAGGTGGAAGTGAGGAGGAGATAAAAAGAAGAATCGGAATACCAAAATCGGCCGTAACAAAACTAACAAAGATCTGGAAAAACCACCAGATCAAGAAAGATACAAAAAAACGGCTGATGCAAACGCTAGTGTTCCGAATTGCCACATACGGCTCAGAGTCATGGACCTTGAACCCCGCTTGTCGACGAAAAATAGAGGCTTTCGAGATGGCATGTTACAGAAGAATGTTGAGAAACCCATGGGCCGCTCGCAAATCCAATGAATCAATTCTACGATAACACAAAATTGGGACAACTCAACGTCTTTTACCAACAATACAAAGACACATTCTAAGATTCTTTGGGAATATTATTAGATGAGACGGTATTGTAAACTAGTTCTGCAGGGCAGAGTTGACAAAAAACGAAGAAGAGAGCGATCACCCATTCGATTCATCGATTAGCAGCCGAAGATAGGGAAGCGTGAGAGGCCTCACCTCTTCCTGACGCATTGTGAGTCACCACGTTCGAAAACGAACAACGACCAAGATGGATTAATTTCCTTAATAATTAATATTTTTTTGGGATCAATCCTTGTTTTTCCCAGTAGCTTTAATACATCTGCTAATCTTACTCTAAAACACATGAATACTGGCTTATTGTATTCAGTGCCTTTTTCTGCTATTTGACGCATCGACGGCAGTTTTTTTTTGCCTGAAGCCTTGTTGTACTTCCTTTTTCAGAATTTGGACAGCACTTTAAAACGGCACTCAATGGAAGTCCGATGTTCTTTTTATGATCTGCGTTTGTCCCTTTCTTACCCGTACCATGAAGCTTTTCTTCCAGGGGGTTGGAATTTGGACGATTTAAATTTCGTCAATTCTGACAATTCGTTAACTTTTGAAAATTCTGACTATGGTAGAAAAAAATTTGATGAATAACAATTTCCTAACCTGAACCCTGAAATGCAAAGCCATTTTTCAGTAGTTCAATACAAATTAACGATAATGATATTAATATAACAGATACAAAGGACAAGTTTTGTTGTATATCTGCATTCATACACTAAACTTTACAAATATTATATTGGAATTTATTTATTTATTGTTAATTTTATTCCTGTCATTTTGCTAGAAAATACGGAATATTATTTTCAATATTTTTAATTAATATGATTGTTATAATATCGACAACACCTCTTGAAAGCAGTTTAATCTTATGTCATCCCAAAATTAAAATTACTAGAGTCTAAATAATTTTTAATTTCGATATTCCATTTGAAGTCTTTTCCGAAATTATAGAAATCGTTTTTTTAACAAAATATTTGACAGAAGATTTAAGACAATTCTATTGATATAAATATATGATTTAAAGCTATTAAAATTTGAATTGTAAATCATTAGAAATGCTTAAGTATTTAAGCATTTTTTCGGCAACAGAACATCGGTCGATGAAAAGCATCCGCATCAAAATGGGGATCGTGAGAATTCAACTTAAAACTTCGTTATGATAAATAAATAATATTAAAATGAATTGACTTGCACCACTTTATGAGGCCACCTGTGGGCACAAAATGAAAGCTTTATTGCATTATATATTCAGCAGATCAGGAATTTAATCAATCGGAATTGCACAAGTTTGAAAAATATGTAATATTAAAACCCTTATTGTTCAACACTGAATAAGCTTCCTTTTTTATAAAGACTGTCATATTAATTCAAGGATTGCGAGCCATTTGCAAAATACGAAAACAAAATGTCATAAATCCTTTATTTTCGACGATAAAAATTACACAAATCGAACTCAGCTATAAGATGACAAATTCCTCAATTTTCTAGTGATAAATAGCACATTAGTGCCATTTTACTAAAGATTTCGTAAAAAATAATAAAATGGAGTTAGCAAATAAAGTACCCGAAAAGGCCTTCTGAATCAATCAAAGCTCAGAGAAGTGACATATGCCTAACTGTAGATAGAACGTATTTCTAATGTTTCTGTGTAAAATATACTAATTATTATTAATTTTGTAACTATTCGCCCAAAATGTGTTTTTATAGAATTAAAATGATCGTCAATTTTTTATTGGCAAATATAATATGTGCTAACTGATAATCAGTTGTTAAGATATAAAAGTATTTATGTGATCCTTAGATAGTGAATAAATTTAGTGACAAACATGTTATTTTTACAAACAATAATAATTTTAACAATTTATTTATAAAATATCGTTCATCTCTTGAATTAACATATTGTTAATGTGTTTGCTGTAGATATGTTATGTATATAGTACTTTCAAAGGCGCATTTTATATATGATTTAAAAAAAAACGCATTTTTTTAACTAGTCCAATGGAACAACCAAAGTATTTCATATTCTTTTGTAAAAAGGTTTTTCATTTTTGTTTGTATTCTTAAAGCCAATTCGAGTAGTTTTCTGTGTATATAATTTTTATTTTAGTTTTTCTTTTTTTGGCCGATTTCTGTACTTATTTTTCTTATATAGGTACTTTTGTTAATATTATTTGTATAGTACGGTATTATCTGTAGTATTTTTATTTTTAAATGAAAATAAATGTTTTATTTATTTCTTTGTTTTATTTTAATTCATTTTCCTTATTTTTTTTTCTTTCAATCGGACAAATAGGGTAAAGTATATCGAATAAAAGTAGTATAGCATCGTGCCATTAATTACTTCAAATCTTAAAAAATCATCTTAGTCGTATAATAGTCGTAACTACAATCATTCAAAATTAAATACAATTTAAATACAAAATTCTTTCGAGCTTCATAGGATTGTACATAGTGTAATATATTTAGGGCAGGGTGCATCAAAATTAGTTCTAAATTATTTGAATGTGTTGGATATTTCTTGATGGTTCTCACATTACTTGTCAAAAAATAAAATGCGAGTTGTTTGAAAATAATGAACTAAAAACGTTACAAATTAAATAGTATGGAAACAGCATTACTTCTGCAGAAGTTAATGCTAGCATAATCAAATTAAGATACGTTGATTAAACAAGTAAAATAAAAAAATTAATATAAGATAGCAAATTAAGCTGTTGCATTTTGCATAATTTTCATTATCATATACAATTTTAGATGTAATTTTCTTGCATACACCATTAAATTTTTCGTCATAAATCTGAATAGGATTGGTGTCTGTGCAAAAAGAAAAAGATACTCATTTTTAAATGTTTGCGTTTTGAATTTGTGATACCCGGAGTAATGTTAAATTAACTATGCTTTATAAAATGCAAAAAACTACATCTTATGGCATTAAATGTTCATATTCTGATCCAACTTAAAATTATAGTTCGTCTCTATTTAAAATAAAAGATAAGTTTAGTTGAATTGATTTATAAAAAGCTCGACAAACAACACCCTGTAAATAACATGAAACATGAACCTTCCATTATTGCCAACTAATTTGTTATTTAATAAAATGTAAAAAGTGCCTTTAAGATTTATAAAATCTGCCAATATGTATGTAAATAGTGATTTTATTGATTACGCCGATATAGAATGCTTTTATGCATATGAAAGAAAAAAACAAAAAAAGTTGAGGTGCTAAATTTAAAGAAAACTTGAAATAATAAATTTAAATTTTTGCATAAAAAATGGTTGCCTCCAGATCAGCTTTAATTTCTGACATCTTGGTGATTCTAATTTTTAAAAGCACCGAAATTCAAGTACACTAAAATTAATGCATGTAGTTATTATCTGACATTTACTGTCCTTCTTATTTAATATTTACAAGTACATTGAAACACTACTTTTGAAAATGAAAAATATGCTCAAAAAATTATACATTATTAATAAACAACCTTTCACTAAAACTTTGAACTGAGAATGGGTTTATTAACTCTGCACAATTAGTTTATCTTGGATAAGCAGATTGAGGCAATGCCTTTTAAATATTCTAAATATGATTTCTGCTCATGTTTTTAAGACCACTATTTTAAAAAGATAAAGTATAATTTTTCCGAATAAAAAGCATGTTTTTATTATATCACCTTAAACTCTACTTAAAATATAGGTTAGGTTTCGTAGAATATACAACCTTAATAAACGAGCAATATATATCGAAGGAAATATGTACTAGAAGCAACCAAAACTTTCATGTGTCTTTCTTTCATATGGCATATTTTTATATTTTAAAATCATGTCCCAACTGAGACTGAATAATTTGGATCTACGTTTTTTATCTTATCAAAATGCAAAAATCAATTTTTTTTACCAACTTTCTTTTTACCATTAGACGAAGCGTCGGTCCAAATATCAAAAACGAAAAATCTAAAAATTAAATAAGTGTTAGAAATTTGTAAGTAATTTTGAATTTTTTAAACATTTATCGCGTTGTAAATATTAACAAAAAGTTTAATATAATCTGTGTCTATTATAAATATATCACTATAAAAATATACTATTCCAAATTCAAAAACTAATATTCAATATTGGCATTTCTGCTTTTGGAAAAGTATATTAAGGCCAATATTAATTAAAGTTGTTTCCAATCCAAATGAAGACAAAAATTACTAAAAAAAATCATCATAACTTTGAAAATATAAGGCCTACCCAATATTAAGGATATATGCGTTTTCAAAAATATGTATTTTCAAAATCATTATTTATAACTAATACATAAGTACTACCTAAAATGGATACAACGAAATAGTACTTATAAGTATGTGTGCTAAATAGTCCATGCAACTACTACTCTTCTTCAGCCTGCTATTTAATATTGTATGCAAAAATATTCCCTTCATGTTTTGGAAGACAAATTATTTCTACGAACTCCAAAAGAACACTAGAAGAGGTAACATGTGACAAAACATTCAATTTAACTTCGATATTATCTCCTTATACTGCGGGAATCAATACCAATTTAAAGCGATCAAATAATGAGGTAAAAGGGGCAAACATTGACATAAGGAACGTCATCCATATCATCATCATCGCAAAATACCTGGAGGTCACTCTCTGCTGAACTTGATTCGCTAATGTTTTTCTTCCTTTGTCTTTTAATCGAAGTGTTTCCTTTACTTCATCACTCGTGAGGCTTTCGACAAATTTTATGCTTATTCTAATATGCTTGGACGAATTTTTATCTTTATTCGTTAAAAGCGACATGATAGAACTTTTTTTGAGATCCTCCAAATTTGAAGTTGATGTAGATGGAAGAGTTGCTTGTACCTTTGAAAAATTGTCTTCCTATGCAATATTGTTGTTCAAGATTTCGGTCATTTCTACTTTTCTTAACATCCTCTCTTTTAATGACGGATAAATACACTCTGAAAAGATCCTTGAAATGGATCCAGATTCGAAGAATTTGTTCATTAATGAAGGAAATCTAGCTTGTCAACATTTCTATACCCCGTTTCCTGATAAAATTGTTTGAGAATTACACGTCAGTAATTTTTTACTGACTTGCAAATAGCCATGTCCAAGGGTTGCAACAAATTAAAAGGGTATGCTGGCAAACTGAACATTTCTATGTTATTAACCAAAGCCAGCTCAATTCGTTATAAAGAAATGTGGGTATTGTGCCCTTCCAATATTAACGGTTTATATCCTTCTAAAGGGCTAGTTTCCTTTGCACACACTATGTTGAATAAACATGTAAGCCTTTGTAGTTTATGAATATATGCAAAAAATCTCCTACCGCACTGTGATACATCCAAACTGTGTAAGTAGCCTTAGTTACACTTCCAACTAGTGTATTAGGGTTACAACTTCCTCTCTTGCCGTTTTTCCCGTGGGTTCTGAACGAAATTACAATTTTTACTATTTTAAACTAATACTCTATTATCTGCCACTGTATACAATTAAACACACTAAACTACTCTTATAACTTTAAATAGCTCTTTACAATTCAACACTCAATGATTAACTAACTGCAACTCGCCGCTATCCGCTATTTATATACAATCTAAAGTCAATTACGAATACTCCCGGAGAAGCGAGGCCACTCTATAATATTCTCGACCAAGGAATCGAGAGAATTCCACAGTTCCTGAATCTTCGCTGCCGGCGCGGCGGTGACTCATACGTGGACGCAACAAGACTAGTTCTATAGTGTAGCACAAAAACATTCGCATGGTTGCTAGCCGTGACATTGCCTCCCTCTTAAACCTGATCGTCCCGATCAGCTACTTCATGTCCGTGATATGCTTTGGAGCCTGTCGAGGTGGACAACTTTCAGTTTGCTTCTGGGGCTACGTTGAACTGTATACACTACGTCATTAATTATTTTGATGACTGTATAGAGCCCTTCCTATACTGGCGTTAGTTTGGGAGATCTTCCTTTCTTTCTTTGCGGATTATATAAGCAGACTTTATCGTTCATCTGAAATCCCATAGAGTTAGCTTGGAGATCATATCGAGCCTTCATTCGATCACTGGCGAGACGTGCAAACGGCAATCCCACATCATTCTGTTCCATCTTCCCACTAGATCGTGTCTGGGTTCCTTGACTTGTGGCACAGGTTGAACACTGCCGGCACCATGATTCACATTGACAGCAGTTGACCCAGTAAAATCTGTCGCGGATCTTGTCAATCGTTCTGTTAACTCCGAGATGAGCACCAAACTTTCCATTACGTACTTCTTCCAGGACTTCCGATACCCTCTCTCTTGGTACCACTAACTGCGTCTTCACTACTTTTCCATCGGCGCTTTCCCAGCTCGTTAAAGTCAATTTTCAACTACCAGGGAGTCCCACTGAGCCCACCGAGATTTCAAAGTAAATCCCTTAGTTGAAATATCTCTCCAGCTTGGTCTTGGTTGACGTTCTTCCTTAGCTTTTAGCAATAGTGCTATTTCACTATCCTCAAGCTGATCTTTTCTAAGTTGCTCTGTGGTCCAATGCTGATCAACTTTAAACTTGATTTGCCTAATGGGGGTGATTCCTTCTCGTTGGTCTATTATTTGGCAATGTTTATAATTATCCTCGCATGACCCTCTGGATAAAGCATCTGTATTATTATACCATCTTCCTTCCCCGTGCTTAGCCATAAAGTTATATTGTTTTAACTCTTCCTGACTTGACTTTGAACTGCCAGCGTCTCTGGATGGAGATGTAGACCGTAGTTGAACTCGACAGTCTCTCTTGAAATGCCCAGTCCTGCCACATCTATAGCACTGATTTGAAATATTTCGGTTACGTGACCTATTTTCTAATGGCTCCCGGAATCTTTGTACTTGACAGTCTGTTTCGAAATGGCCAGTCTTGCGACATCTATAGCACTGATTTGAAATATTTCGGTTACATGGTCTAACTTCTAGTGACTCCCGGAATCTCTGTACTCGACAGTCCCTTTTGAAATATCCAGTCTTGCACATCTATAACACTGATTTACAGCATTTGGGTTACATAGCCTAACTTCTAGTGGCTACCGGAACCTCCCCGTAGCCTGAAGAACTTCGGTTAATTTCTTTAAAATATCACCCATCTCAGTTAGTTCACAACTGTTCGCCAGCTTTTCTTCCTGGATTGTTAGGTCCCTGATTGTTGGCTTAGAGATGTTAGAGGCCGCCTCAATTTCTAGGACTCTACCCAAAACTTCACGGCTGTTATCAAATTTAGCTAGACGTAACATCTTCTGAGCTTCTGGATCTCTGATACCATCCACGAAATATTGGGCACCAAGTTCCTCTTGACACTCTTCTGTTGCTCGCGGGTAGGCCAATTGAATGAGACGTCTAACGTCTGCCTCAAACTTTTGCAGGTTTTCACCAGGCTTCTGATGTCGAGAATTTACTTGTGTCTAGTATAGCTTCTATGTTCGTCTCTCCAGGGCAGCTACAAGTATGTCATATTTCCCCTGTTGCCTGATGGGAATGATCTGTAGTAGTTCCAGGGCAGATCCACGAAGCGCTACCACTAGTGACGTAGCCATTTCTTCGTTATTCCAACCGTTGGCAACAGCAGCGGCTTCAAATTGTCTTCTGTACATTGTCCAGGATGTTTGACCGACAGACGTTGGAGGTTTGATGTGCTATCCTGTGGCGAATACCCTCTCGGTGGGTACTTGATTTTTTAGTCTGGCAATTTCTGCCTGTAGACTATTCATTTATTTCCGTAGGTCTCCTTCCATCAGTATATTGTCGACTTCTTTTTCAAACTTCTCATTGTGTCCGTCCAATATTTTCTGTAATTTTCCTTGCTTACCTACAATTACATTCAGCATCCATTTTTGTAGTTGATCCTGTTCTATTTGCCTTTTATCTTCTTGGTCTTGTAAAATTTTCTGAAGCCGGTCCTGTTCTGCTTGCCTTTTCTCTTCTTGGTCTTGTAAAATTTTCTGAAGCCGGTCTTGTTCTGCTTGCCTTTTACGTTCATCCTCTTTTCGATTTTGCCGTTTGTTGCCTTGTATTATTGACCATAGAATGTTATAAAATGTTCACAGAATCCAGCAATCAAAACGGCTTTGTTCACGTAGTTGTGCCCTCTTCTTTCCTCGAAGAACACTTCACAAGTCCCGTTTCTTCACAATCCGACTTCTGACACCAAATGTTACGTTTTCCCGTGGGTTCTGACTCGACAAGGTTAGTTCTATAGGGTAGCACAAACATAATCGGATGGTTGCTAGCCGTGACAGTACTCTATGGTTTGAAACCGATCTCATAGCAGCTGAATTTTTCATACATATATTTAATTACAGCCGTTGTTTCAACAATGGCTAAATTTTTAGGTAAAAAAACTCTGCGGTTAACACGTTGCTTCCATCGATTTTCAAACATCATACCCTTCTCAGTACTCGGCATGTCCCTTTTGAACAGATTTTTTCGGTATATTCTGGAAAGATAATCTACACCTCTGTAGCTGCAGCTTGCCAAAGTCATACCCTCATTGACCTAATTTAATTAAAGAATGGCCTAGCATCTCCTCTTCTAAATTGCTTAAAATTGCTGAGCGTCTAACTTTGCCGCATTAAAGCTTTTTGCAGTGATTCATTAGAGTTATTCTGTTTAAGCCATATCTTTCAGCAACCACACTGTATTTACCTACACTTTTTATTTCTTCAATCACTTTATGCATATTTTCTTCGTTGTGTGTTTTATAGCGCCGGCTCGGCTGTTTGGACTTTTTAGTTTTTCCCTTGCAACATCTGAAAATAATAGTTGCAGTAGCAGTGACAGTTTACCCAGAAACCACTGTCAATGTTGGACCGTTTTATCTTACTAGTCTTGCAGCAATCTTTGAACATATTTAAATACAAGGAGGCATCGAATAACACCTATTTATCCTTAATTTTAACTTATCTTCTGAGGCAACCGAATCAGCTATTTCAATAGCGCGGCAAATTCTATTTATTCATTCTCGGAGTATGCCTCCCTGCTTTTTGCCATTTGAAAATTTCAAGAAATTCTTTTGCATCACCTCACAAATCACTTTATCTATGGGAATAAATAAAAATTCACTTTTCTACAGTTGATTCACATATTTCTAATGTCTTTGGGCTTGAGATGGAACTTTAAAATTATATGTGGCCTTAAATGTTGGTTTTTAATTGTTATGATAACAATAAAGAATGAATGCTCACTGTAAAAAATGTTAAAATGTCCAGTCAATAAAACTTGTATGTATGTTTACCTTCATATTGTATATTGTTAAACCTACGAATTAAACGCTGAAAAAACTTACTGTTTTATTCCACGGCCTTAACTTTCACAAGATCAATATTTCTGATTACTTCGATTATTTTTGAAGTTAAACTTCTTTAGGCTCCCCTGCTTGAAGAATAAGCTGATTAACGTGTTACGCGCACGTGAATGCAAACCTTACAAAAGGAAGATATAAATAGGAAGATATAAAAAAAAACAGTGTTTAAATGTATAAGTTGCAGTGCAATTTGGAAGGTTGTACGGTTAATGTAAAGGTATATTCTGGCAAAGATGAAAATGAAATGATTCCAGCGGCTCACATACAGTTAACTTGAAGCGCTGTAGGTTGTAGTTTTTAGGAAATACGTGACTCGGAAGTCCATCCTAGAGGGAGGCAGTTCTGCAGAAAAAGGAGTCCCGTAATAGCGACGTCATAGGCATTCGCAACTGAATCGTATGTTAAGGAGCAGCTTGTGGCTTACGGGTGTTTCTGTTTGGCACAACTCTGGGCAGAATCATAAGTGCCAGCTCGTTCGAACACCTTAGTAGTACTATCGATAGTAAAGAGATAGGTCCGCCACTTTTCTTCGATATTCAAGGCTTTAGTCAACTCTGGACCATCTACAAGACGGACTGCTCTTCTCTGTATGGAGTCCAATATCTTGAGCAAGTGTTTGGGTGCCGGGCCCCACACATGAAAGCAATATTCCAGAGTGGTCCTATCTGGGCCTTCTAGAGCAGTAAGAGCAGACTTTTTTGCTCTATAGAGTGCTCCTAGCTTTTGTGCTGCTGCCTTGGCGATTGGTGACGTGGTTACGCTATTGATTTCAAAAAAGCAGCTGAAAAGGCGTTAGAAGGTATTTTGTTGACAAAATCAAGAAAAATATATGAAGCGCAATATAAGGTGCTGTGAACGAAAAGTGGAAAATTTCAACGAAGACACCCTACTCGTGTTTTTCACAAGTAAATCCCTGACTTTCTCCTCCTCAACGCTATGGGCACACTATTCATGCTGAAGAGCATACTCAACCTAAAAAATAATATCGATATGAGCAAATTCACAAGTTAATTGTCCTGAGGAAAAGAAGAAACGAATGATAATGCCAAGATACTAACAAGGTACCAGGTTGATAAATTTTTAATGGATGCTCCAAACAGCCAGTTTTTAATGACAAAGGTCTTTTTTTGGTGTCGCAAGAATCTGTAGAAGTAAGGAGTTAGTTTAGTTGACGGTGAACGATGTAACTGATTTGAGTCACTCAGTTTTGGTTAAAATTAAAAATGCCGAAAACAAGATCGATAGGAATTTTGTTGTTAAAAATTCAGATAAAAATATTATCGATTTTCCTGAACTCTATTAGAAGTAAATTGCTTTACAAAGAGAGACCCCTCATTATGTCTGCATAGCCAGTCGATAAAAATATATTTGGAAAACTACCTCAAAAACCAGCATTATTCCCAAATCTACTCAATTCATCATTATACACTGGACATTGCTTTCGTCGAACATCTGCCTCTTTATTAGTTGATTCTGGTGTATTCGTAGATATTTTAAAAAGACATAAAGGATAAAAATCAACAGCCATTGGCGAGAGACACGTTGAAAATTTCATAAATAATAAAAATGTTTTGAAGATGGTGACGTGAAAGCATTCAAAATTAAGAACCACTTAAATAAGTAAACCACTTAAAGATTTCCACTAACTTTACGTTAAGTTAGTGGAAATCTTTAAGTGGTTTACTTATTTAAGTGGTTCTTAGTTATGGATCTCCATCAAGTAAAGGCTAATTCGATTAAATTGCGTTCAAAATTGCTGGATTCTATACTCTCTTAAGGTGATGAATGAAATTAAAGGTTTATATTTATTTCGGTGTAAGCTGAAAGCACAGCCTACAGATAAAGGTCAATATTTTTTGTTTGATTTGCTATTATTATTCGGATATTCCTTAAATTTCACTATGTAAGTTAGGCGGTGAAAATATGCCAATAAAATAAAAGTAACAGATATAGAGAAATGAATAAATATAATCACATATTTAAGGTAAGGAAGGTAGAGAAGCTGAAGCATTTGCCATCAGCTGCGGGCTTACTCAACGTGTACACGAATCAACTTGAATCTCAGAGAGGGGTGAATTCACCGCCCTCCTGGATCTTTTTCTAACCATCAATCCTGACCAGTACACAATTACAGTTGATCCGTCCGCCATTAGGTACTTCCGACCGCAAACTTATTACAACGGTTTGCGAATTGCCACTTCTACAGAAGGATCCACCATTGCCTCGCAAAATCTGGCATTACAATTCTGCAAACTGGGACGATCTAAGGGAGTTCTACCTAGATTTTCATTGGTTCGACGTCTGCTTTGGCACTGACAGTCTGCTGCGAAGGGAAGAAGAAGCATACATCCCAAATTCCATCAAGTTAGTGTTAGGTAGGAAACAGCAAGCCTATAAGTACTGGCAGCAAAATCAGATCGCTGAAAATCGCAATTATTTTGTCGAAGCGAGAAATGAATGCAAACGTGTGATCGATGAAACTAAGGACAAACACAATCAAAGAATCAGGAAAAAACTTTTGCAATGCCCCAGTGGCTCCAGGAATTTCTGGTCGGTAGCAAACGCAGTAAGTAATAACTTTACGAAAACGTCTCTCCCACCAAAGCAAACATGCTCGCCAAAATGTTTTAATCGCACTCTACCTTAGACGTACCTCAAGGCAAGGCTCTCCCCACCATATCGAACATCAATACTACCATGGCAGAAGTCAAGTTTCATCACCGTGATATTCGTAAAATCCTTAAAGAACTAGATACGCAAAAGGCATCAGGACACCCGTTTTTTTCAGACATTTTCTTCTGTCTTGGAAAGTCGCTCGAGTGCAACCTGTTCCAAAAAAAGGCAAGAAAACCACGCCCTCAAACTATCGCCCAATTGCCTTGCTTCCAATAATCTCCAAAGTCATGGAACGTGTAGTCAATCAGCAACTACTCAAGTACCTCGAGAACAACAGAATAATCAGCGATAATCAATACCGCTTTCACAAAGAGAGATCGACAGGAGATATATTGGCCTATGCCACTCATATATGAAGTAGGGTAACTGAGAACTACGGAGAGTCTCGAGCGATTGCGCTGGATATTTCAAAGGCATTCGACAGAGTTGGCGGTTTGCTCAACAGACTGCCGTCCTTCGGACTGCCAGCCTCTCTCTGCAGCTGGCTTGCCAGTTTCCTTAAGAACCGATCTTTGCACGTTGCAGTTGATGGACACATCTCAGACACATTCACCATTAACGCGGGCGTGCCCCAGGGCGCAATACTTTCATCAACTATGTTCCTCATCTATATTAATGACCTGCTGACCGAAACGAATAATCCTGTTTACAGTTTTGCAGATGACGGCAGCCTTGTCTCCCAATTTAGATCAGAAAAACCCTTACCAGACTCCTCAGACTTATCACTGCAGACAGGAGCAGATTACAGCAATTAATCAAGACCTAGAGAAAGTTCAAACTTGGGGCGACCGAAATTTGATCCAGTTCAATGCAGCAAAGACCCAAGCAGCCACGTTTACCAAGAAGGCCAATACGACGGGCCCTGACATCATTATGGCAGGATCGACCATTCCTTCATCCTCGTCAATGGGACTACTGTGTGTCTCGGTCAACAGCAATATGTCCTGGCATGACCAAGTTGCTAACATCGCAAAATCAGGCTCCCAGAAGCTTGGTGCGCTATTTCGCAACAAAAAAGCTGTATACACCGCAGCAGTTGCTCTTGTTTACAAAGCGCAAATAGGACCGTGCTTAGAATATTGCTCACGCATCTCGAGTGCCGCGCCAAAGCACACCCTATAGCTGCTGGATTCCATTCAGGAGAGAGCTGTGCGTCTCGACGGCGACTCGGAGTTGACTCGGAATCTGGATAGTATGGAACACCGCAGACATGTGGCCGAGATGTCCCTGTTTTACAGATACTTCCACGGCAGATGTTCCCAGGATTTGGCCCGCTTCATCCCACCCCTGGCAAAGCCTGTCAGATAGTCACGACAGACGGCAAGAGCGCACCAGTTCGTTGTACAACTGGCAACACCTAGAACATCGCTTTACAAGAACCCCTTTGTCTGGCGCACTGCATCACTGTGGAACTCACTCCCAGGACATCTGTTTCCCCCTAATTACAACCTACAACTATTACAGAACCTTATCAATCAACATCTTCTCACATACACCGCGCGTCGAGCGCCATAGGATCTCTCTTTAGTGTGTGTGCCACTGCCATAAAAAAATCCTTCGACTAAATGTTGCCTTTACTTCTGTAAATAATTTTGCATTTAAAATATCCGTATTTTCTATAAAACGTCCATTTTAAAATATATATTTTCAAAAGTCTGAAAACCACGTAAAGATATTGTATTTAAACTTCAAAATTAGTATTGATTGAACACATGTTCTCGCTCAAATGATTTTCACTTCCTTCAATCAGTGGCCTTAGTAGAGATAACCTTCTTAATAGTTTTTCAAAAATACTCTTTCGTGACACAGCTTTTCTCATTTTAATATGTTTATTATATCTAGACTTAGTCAAATATGCATTTTGCATATTTTCAATAATTTGCATTTCTTAGGCAAATTGTAGATTTTTTTATATTATTGTCAAATTTCAGGAAATGCACATGGAGCTTCGTTTTCAAACAAAATTTCTCGGTTGCTAATGTTTAAATAACGTCACTGAGAACACGTGAAATTCTCTTTGTCCTTTAATAAAATTTTATGGTTTTATAGTCTGACAATAAAAAACCAGACCAAATGGTCGAAGAATAACAGTAACGTCAGGAAATACCCAAAATTGTAAATGGTGTGGGTAAAAATGTTGACAGCATATTTTTAATTGCTTTTAGCAATTTGAATATGGAACAACGCGTGCTTATAGTCCTACTTCAATTCAACACCTGTTCTCGCCCAAATGATTTTCACTTCCTTCAATCAGTTGAGTTAGTAGAGGTAACCTTGCTATTACTTTTTCAAAAATATTCCTTCATGCCGCAGCTTTTTTCATTATGTTTATTATATCTAGACGCATTCTGCATGTTTTCAATAATTTGCATTTCCTAGGAAAATTACAGATTTTTGCAAATTTGTGAGAGAATGCCCATGAAGCTTAGTTTTCAAACAAAATTTCTCAGTTTTTAATGTTTAACGTCACTGAGAACAAACACGTGACGCTTCTCTTGTACTTTAATAAAATTTTATGTTTTATAGTTCGATAATAAAAAAACAGGCCAAATGGACGAATAACAGTGACGTCAGGAAATACCCAACATTGTAAATGGTGAGGGTATAAAAGATGGCAGAATATTTTGAACTGCATTTAGCAATTTGAATGTGGAACAAGGCGCACTTATAGTTCTACTTTACTGTACGTGCTTTGCTTCGATGAAATATCTCAAGAACAGGTGAAAATGCCTGAGACAAGTGATGCTTTACGCTGGATTAAACCGTACAAAGAAATTTATATGGATCCGGACAAGGTGTGCAGCAAAATTGTAAGCTAAATACTATTTCATATTTAAATTTGTTCGTATAATACGTAATACAAACAAACAGGGAATTCTTGATTTTGTTTAAAAATATGAAAAGAAGAGGGCGAGGGAATTTGTAAATATAAATTAAACCCTGAAGATTGATTTTCTCTATTCTATTATAGATCACATGTGACACAAAATTTCAAATAGAACAACATGTGAAGCTACTGCACTGAACTACATCCAACGAAGATTTATGGCAACCCTTCCAATAGACCTCTCTCGACACTATGTAGCGATAATTTTAGGACATTTCTTCAGAAGTATTGTAAATTTAACACTCCAAGTGATAGAACTCTAAGACGTAAGTAACAATGTTGATTCCTTATATTTAGGCAGTATTCAAAAAATTAGATGTAATATAGGAATAATTATTTGTACGTTTGGGTTAGTTTGGGTTGGGTTTGTTTGGATGAAAACACTGATTCTTCTGGTCGGTACATAGCTCATATAATGATTGGAGTGCTTAAGGATAAATTGCCTAAGGCATACTTAATAGATTCAAAGCAAATACAAAGGACCAATGAATGACAATATCACGATTTTTTTCAAGGTCAATTGTCAAATTTTTTCTTGCTGATGCCGTACCTCACGAATCACGATTCAGGAAAAATTTCTAGACAAGCAATGAGCAAGTCTCTGGGACTGTCGCATGTAGTTTTACATCAAGCAGCGTCATACAGCATACTAGAGATGAATAATAGACTATTTAATATTGTAAATTGCACAAACGTTAACATTGAATATAAATGAGTGAATAAAACTTGGTTGTCTTTTAGTTCCTTGAGATTAAATGGACCTTTTTAGTCTCTGCTTGGCGGACTAAAAGATATACTTTAGTCCCGGAAGTACCTTACAAGGAGTAAAATTGATTGATTTTAACGACTATTTTATTACCTTCTATTCAATAGTCAACGTTCTCGAAAGTATGGTGCTCTCAGCTTAAACAGCACAAAACGCACCCAATATGATTGTATACCTCCTATTTCATCGATCTCCCTAGAACAACAAAAAAATTAAATTTTAATGACTCGTACATTAATCTATTCACAATATCAAGATTTGAAATAATACATGAGACATTAGACTCCTATTTGGCGAATATACATAATCGAAGAAACCACCTCATAAAACTATATATGAGATCAAGAGATAAGTCAAAGTTCGAAGTGCAAAAAACCTTGCAAAAATGCGCATATCTGTCGCATTTTTCCGGGTTTTAACAATGGAAACCTTGACAGAGGAACAAGGCTGTCCGGGAAAATTTGTTCAGTCGCAACATTGAATTAATACGGAATTTAAATAAAGTTCGACGTTCATTTGATTTA
This sequence comes from Pissodes strobi, assembly GCA_016904865.1. Lineage (NCBI taxonomy): Eukaryota > Metazoa > Arthropoda > Insecta > Coleoptera > Curculionidae > Pissodes > Pissodes strobi. The sequence continues at coordinate 153,728 of MU183112.1, forward strand.
AATATTACACCCTTGACGCTAAATTTGCACCTATGGAAGGGTGTCCCTACTTTCAGACCCCGGAAGAAGAGTTTTCGTGTATATATTTATCAAACTTTTGAGCGATTATTATTCGTACTCCTAGCAGGTTTTCTGATAGACTAACTGGGCCTATTTGGAAAAACTTGTTACATAAGGGGTACAGTCAAAAAATATTTTCCACTAATATCGCACCCTCTATTGAATTTCAAAATGGCAGTGTCAGTAGTATTTGTGGTAAATATTATGATTTTAAGTGTGCAAGCTTTAAATAACTGTAAGTATAACAATTTTTATTATTTTGTATTTACCAAAGGCATTTCGAAAAAAAAACGACAAATTGCATTTAAATATAACGAAGAATCACCTTGCAAATGTCAGCGATGGGGCTTTAAGAGTAATAATGCAAACTACACTGGTTTTTGCATTTTAACATAATACTGATTCATTAAAACGAAAATATTTAATAGCTAACCAAAACATATAGCAATTATCTCAATGATATTTTTTAATATATAAACAAATAATTTTAAAATTCAGAAAAAAAACACCTCAAGGTTTGAACCCGATATCTTTATCTTATTACAGAACAACGCTTTCAAACGAACTTTTAAATGGGAAAATGTATGCGGTCAGAAAAATAGTGGATCCACCGCTCACTTTTCCAGTTTTGATTTATTTTTGGTTGGCTTTTATTACATTTTGCACTAGTTAGGTGGAAATTAACTTCTGTTTTCGAAGTTTCAATATTATTTCGTGTTTTCTAATTTATTCACTAGTAAGGCTTGATTCTGTTTGTGTTGCTTTATAAGCAAATACGAGGTTTTCTATGTATTTTGTTAGATATGGCGTTATTTTTATATACCTGTAAATGCATTTCATTATCACTCTTGTTTTTTCTATGAAGCTTCTAGTACCAACCATCAAAATATTTTTATTTTTTCAGCACGCCATAACTCGTTTTCAATAGTTATCTGATACAGCACAAAATCATTTACAATAGACTCTTGATTATCGAAAATAATGTGGACAGAGCCCAAAGAGATTTAAACATAATATTATGTAATGTGCATTATCAAAGCCAAATACATAATAGAATGTATACAACAGCTGTACAGGATTTTTTTTGCATTTTGCACCATATCTGGCCAGGTCAAGTGCTAGAAACAAAAATTTAATACAAAAAGTGAGGGTTTTTTCACGTAGTATCTTATGTTTTGTTTTTTCAAATAGAACACCCTATATATTATTAAATTTTTGAATTCTAAGGAAAATTATAAACATATTTTATGTATAATGTCCTATATTTATCAGTAACTGTTTTTAAAATACCAACAGTTGAAAATTGCAATCTGAGCTGCAAAACTTGGAGCGAAACATTTTGCACGTTCTATCTTAGGTTTTTGTAATCCATCGTCTGTCATCGACTTCCGGTTTAACCGGAAGTAACCGAAAACTGGAAAACGGACACTTCCGGCAAAGCCGGAAGTTTATGCCAGACGACAAATTATGGAAACCTAACTTAGGAAAGCGCAAACCATTTAGCTCTAGGCGTTTAGCTTCTACAGCGTGTCAAAGTTCAAATTTCAGCTGTCAATATTTCAAATACATTTCGAGGTATAGGACATTATACATAAAATATGTCTAGAATTTTCCGAAAAATTCAAAAATGTAATTATATATAGGATGTTCTATTTGAATACCAACAAATATGTCAAAATTTGATGTTTACGATGCTCATCTGTTTTTCACGATATTTTTATAAGAAAATACGTGAAAACCTCTTGTGTATTTAACATTTTTTGTAGCACCTGTAAAACCTCTCCAGGTATGGTGTAAAATATAAAAAACTGCACATACATACAAGTTATGCATAGCGTCAGCTATTGTTTATTGAAAAATGATTTAATAGTGAGCTGCCTTATTCTGCAGACAGTTCTATTCTTCAGAGCAATATTTCTCTATCTTCTCAGTTCCAGTTACGTTCGGTTGCTGCTCGACAGTGCTTCTGATCCCTCCGCAAGTGATATTCTAGATGTGTCAGCTCCTTCTGTGTCGGTTTCAGTTTTGTTAGTGTTACCTTTTCCGTGGTCCACTTGACTAACAAGATCTACAAGGTCTGGGTCTATCAATTTCTCCTGCTCCTCATCATCACACTTAATCCACTCTTCTATGTCATCTGCACAATTAAATCAGAAAGTCATGTTTCCTCTTCTTCATCGGCAACACTATAAGAAGAATCTTCTTGATCGGGTTGGGGATCGATTAATTTTGACGAACAGTAAATTTTTTCAAGAATTCAGAATATTATCACATCATTTATCGAAACATGATTTAATAATGAGCTGCTTCATTATGCAGGCAGTTCTATTCTTCAGAGCCAATGAGCCTCCATCTTCACATAAGCGGGACATTAGTTCCAGTTGCGTTCGGTTGCTGCTCGACATATCACAGAGCTACCTAAAGTGCCTCTGAATGTGATATTTTAGATCTGCCAGCTGCTTCTGTGCCAGCTTCAGTTTTATTAATGTTACCTTTTCCGGGGCCTCTTGACTAACATGAACTATAAGGTCTTAGTCTGTCAATTTCTCTTGCTTCTCGTAACACCTAATCCACTCTTCTATTTCATCTAGATTTAGAGTTTCACAACTCTCAATCTGCACAATTAAATCAGAAGATCGTGTTTCTTCTTCATCGGCAATACTATAAGAAGAATCTTCTTGATCAGGTTGAGGATCGATTAATTTTGCCCAACAGTGAATTTTTTCAAACGTTCAAAATATTCTTATCATCTATTTATTGAAACATGATTTAATAGTGAACTGCTTCATTCCGCAGGCAGTTCTATTCTTCAGAGCAATATCTCTCCACCTTCGGATAAGCAGGACGTTAGTTCCAGTTGGATACGGTTGCTGCTATACATATGGCAGAGCTACCTAAAGTACTTGTGATCCCTCTTCATGTGATATTTTAGATGTGTCAGTTCTATTAATGTTACCTTTTTCCGAGTCCTCTTGACTAACGTGGACTATAAGGTCTTAGTCTGTGAATTTCTCCTGCTTCTCGTAACACCTAATCCACTCCTCTATTTCATCTAGTTTCAGTTTTACAACTCTCAATTTGCACACTTAAGTCAGAATGTCGTGTTTCTTCTTCTTTATCGGCAAGACTATAATTTTTTCAAGCGTTCAGAATGTTCTTATCACATCTATTTATTGAAACATGATTTAATAGTGAGCTGCTTCATTCTGCAGGAAGTTGTTTTCTTCAGAGCAATATTTCTCCATCTTCTGATAAGTAGGGCGTCAGTTCCAGTTGCGTTCGGTTGCTGCTCGACATATGGCAGAGCTACCTAAAGTGCTTGTGATCCCTCTACATGCGATATTTTAGATGTGTCAGATCCTTCTGTGTCAGTTTCAATTTTATTAGCGTTATCTTTTCTGTGGTCCTCTTGACTAACAACATATATAAGCTCTGAGTCTCTCAATTCTTCTTGCTCCGCATCATCACACCTAATTCACTCTTCTAAAGTCATCTGGATTTAGAGTTTTACATTCCCCAATCTGCACAAATAAATCAGAACGTCTTGTTTCTTCTTTTTCATCGACAGCACTATAAGAAGAATCGTCTTGATCGGGTTGGGGATCGATTAATTTTGACGAACTGTAAATTGTTTCAAGTTCAGAATATTCTCCTTATCACATCTAGTTATTGAAACATGATTTAATAGTGAACTGCATCATTCTGTAGGCAGTTCTATTTTTCAGAGCAATATTTCTCCATCTTCTTATAAGCAGGGCGTCAGTTCCAGTTGCGTTCGGTTGCTGCTCGACATATGGCAGAGCTACCTAAGGTGTTTCTGGTCCCTTTGCATACGATATTTTAGATGTATCAGCTTCTTTTGTGTCAATTTAAATTTTATTAGTGTCACCTTTTCCGTGGTCCTCTTGACTAACAAGATCTATAACGTCTGCGTCTATCAATTCCTCCTGCTCCTTATAACGCCTAATCCACGCTTCTGCGTCATTTAAATTTAGAGTTTTACAACCCTTAATCTGCCCAATTAAATCAGAAATTCGTGTTTCTTCCTCTTCATCGACAGCACTATAAGAAGAATCGTCTTGATCGGGTTGGGACTCGATTTCTTTCGACCAACAGTAGATTTTTTCAAGCGCTCAGAAATTCTTATCACATCTATTTATTGAAACATGATTTAATAGTGAGCTGCTTCATTCTGCAGGAAATTCTTTTCTTCAGAGCAATATTTCTCCATCTTCTGATGGGGCGTCAGTTCCAGTTGCGGTCGATTACTGCTCAACATATGGCAGAGCTCACTAAAGTGCTTGTGATCCATCTGCATGTGTTTTTTTAGATGTGTCAGCTCCTTCTGTGTCAGTTTCGGTTTTGTTAGTGTTACCTTTTCCGTAGTCCTCTTGACTAACAAGACCTATAAGGTCTGAGTCTGTCAATAACTATTCCTGCCCCTCATCACACTTAATTCACTCTTCTATGTCATCTGGATTTAGAGTTTCACAACCCTCAATCTGCACATTTAAATCAGAAAGTCGTGTTTCTTCTTCCTCATCGGCAACACTATCAGAAGAATCTTCTTGATAGGGTTAGGGATCGATTAATTTTGACCAACCTCTTTGTCTTACTCAATGAATTTGCGATTCTGTAGACATCTTTCAAAGCAAATTTATTCAAGCGTTCCAAAAATTCTTATCGTCTACACTTTCTAAAATAGTTTCTAGAAAAAAAAGTCGATAATTTATTTTTAAATTTTCAATTACACTTTCGTCCATCAGCTGGATTAATGGTTGGAATGCAATATTCGACTAATAACTAGAACTTATAACCGGTTCAGCTGTAAAGCAGAGGCTATTTTCCGAGAATTAGGCTTTTCTGAAGTAAGTATTTACATATTTCGGATAACGCGGCAAAATTAAAACGAACAGCGTCGCAAAATGGGGCGGATCTATAATTCAAGTTCGTTTCGAATAGCCGCGATTCGAATAATCGCAAGTCTACTGTATTAAACCAAACAAATATGGGTAAACAGGGATTTTCCTCCTGAGGCCCAGTTTTCAAATAGCGGCATTTATAGCCATTTTCCGCTTTCTCGGAAAACCATTAATTCCTATTACGACAAAATTGTTCCATAAAAAAATCTACTTAAAAAAATATCAAGACGAAAAAATTAAGTCCCTACGTTATGAATAATTTAATTTACAAATCTTATCTTTAGTTGCTGACATCAATTGCGGACAAAGACCAAACCAAAGAAAAGCTAAAATAGTTGGAGGGCAAGATGCCATAGAGTCTGAATTTCCCTGGTTAGTTTCAATTACCAGAAGAGGAAATCATTTTTGCGGAGGAACTCTTATTAATAAGAAGTATGTTATGACAGCAGGGCATTGTTTATGCACGTAAGTAACAGTCATTTAACACGTTAATTAAATAATATAGATTATTGTTAGGCTCGAAAATACTTACTGGGCAAACTATATAATCGATAAAACATAAGGTTTATTCAGGATGACAATTCGAAAACTTACGGTAGCTATATTTTCTACACTAAATAACATATTAAAAAACCAAATATACCGTTTCTACAAAAACGTGGGGGAATGAAAAGGAAGTATTTTGCAGATGACCATCACCCCCATACACTTTAAGGTCTTAAATGGCGCTACCCCACCAGTGACGCCTCTTTGGAAAGCTTATCAAAAATGCGCTTAATCGTCACCAAAATTAATTAGATTTAAGACTGGCTTTTGCAAAATTTGGCAGGAAATATAAAAAAATAAACGTAAATAAAGAAAAAGGATCTCAAGCCTAAATTAAAACACTCTCGCAGTGCTAAAACTCCCTATTTTTCACAATAATGCAAATATTTGTTTTTTGCTTCTTTGGGTATTTTATTAAATACCCAAAATGATTTCCATTTTGTTCTGAACAGAAACAAAGTCGATTTTCAAATGCCTCCCTAACTTTCTGAAAAATATCTCTTGGAATACTTCAACAAGGATCAATTATCTCTGACGCAATTCTTCCAGAGAAGCCAGCTAGGATTTATGAACTAGTAATTTAATGTAACTGCATAAAGTCCTTAGGGGTAAGGTCAGGCGACCATTCAATTGGATCTCTTCTTATAAATCCACTGGTTTGAATAGTTTTCGTCCAACAACTTTCTTGCCACAGCAACATAGTGTGGGGTGCATTATCTTGCTGGAAGTGTAGAAAATCTTCGTTCAAATTTAGACTGCCTTGTAAGTCTCTTTAGTTTTCGAGTTCCTGAATAATCGGAGGCTCTATAGTATGATTGGGCATTTCAGCAGAAATTTGGCCGATTAAATGTTCTTCAATAAAAAAAAACGAACTATGATATTGTCTCTCAGTATACCCGCCCAAATATCGACGTTTTGGGGATGTGGATTATCGTCACTCCGGTAGTGATTGTTCTGTTTATTCAGATGACTATTTAGGAGAAATGAAGACTTATTACTGAAGCAAATGTTTTTATAAATTCGGGAATTGCCGTAATTCTCCTTGTCATGGTTTCACAAAACTGTTCGAATCATCGTCTCCAAGTTCTTGCAAAATTTTGATTTTATAAGGGTGAAATTCATACATTTTCATTCCTTTCCTAACAGTTTCTCTGGATACGCCGGTAACCGCTGCTGCGTTGATATATTTGCATTTATGGAAACTTGGCCAATAACCTCAATCTGCATATCTTGATCCGAAACTCTAAGTTGAAATGTTTTTTTTTTATTACCAACGGATTTAGTTTCTTAAAGACGTGGCGAACGTTTTTGTCAGAATGCCTTTGATTAAGAGTGATGACAATTCTCAGATAGTACATACCCTGACCACCAGATAGACAGGGGTTGATGGGACCTACCAAGGAAGGAGTGCAGGGCACTGCTGCTGGTAGGATTCTATAGGCTTAGACGGCACCTAACTCTGCTGAGAATTGTAGAAGAGGGGGTGTGTAGATGGGGCAAGGAAGACGATAGGCCGCATACCATCTATTTACGGAATGCCACGCCTTTGCGTGGGCAAGATTCAGAATCTTTGGCACGATGGTAATCGGGCCAGGTTGAGTATGTAGTGTCAGTCCATAGATAATATATAAAAAAAATAGATAGGCAACTTCCGAACAATGGGCTGGACCTTATTGCTAATAGCGCCGTGCTGCGACCTGTGTGTGGACTATATAGGCGATCCGGTGGATGGCGGGCTTTTTTAAAAAATCTTCGTTTGGGAATAGAATTGTTTATCAAATATTTTTTGTTAAACGCCAAATTTTCAAAAGTTAATTATGAACAAATACCTGTTTAAATACTTCTGAAAAAGCATGACCTAACACATACAAATATTTAATAAAATAAATTCAATAAATTTAAAGATAAATATTAAGAGCTCAAAGCACCCACCAAGTTATCATAATTTAGGTGTATTATTAAGGAAAAACGGAAATTTTGATATTTACTATCAATTCAATAAAGTAAGTGGCTAATCCTTTTAAAAAATTGCTTTTGAACAACTTAACTCATGTTTTTCATGAATTTGAAATAAATAGGTACCTATAGCAAATATTGTTTTTTTTAACACCTCGTTTTAATGAGATTTCTAACTTAAATTGCAATATTTTACATGAAACTTTTAAGATTTATAATGGATTTATTGAATTTGTTTTAATACAGGTATTATGTGTCTAGTCACACTTTTTCAAATGCATTTAAATATTTGTTCATACTTAAAACAGAAAATTTAGGGTTTAACAAAAAATATTTAGTAAACAAAATTTAATGTTGAAAAATGGAACTTAAAACAGTAAATAAAAGTTAATCATAGTCAAAGTCAAAATAAGCTTTATTATCTAAAGACAGGTGTCTCATTGACAAAGCAGTATTTAAAATAATGAAAATATATGTACGTACAGAAACAAAGTAGCTTAACCCTAACAACAATTTGTTAATAAAAATACACACAAAGAATCAAAAACCATAGCACATTAAAAATTATCGCAATAAAATTCATTCAGACTATAATATGCTCCACCAACTAGCAAATTCCGGACTCTCTTCCTAAACAGTTTCAGAGAAGGAAGAGATATTAAATGCCTTGGAAGATGGTTTAAGATTTTAATGCTTTCGTATATGATTGACTTTTTAATCAAGGCGGAGTGGGGTATTGGTAACAATAAATTAGTGACATTACGAGTTACATAAGATGGATTTTGCGAGGTAAAGTTCTGTTTATTTTTATGAATGAGAGTTGCCGTTTCTAAAATAAATAGACCATACAGAGTCAAGCTCTTCTCCCCTTTAAACAATGATCTACAGTGATCCTTGTTTTTTGCTGCACAGATATATCTAATGGCACGCTTCTGAAGAACAAAAAGAGTCCATAAGATACTGGCTACAAAACCCCCAAAAGCCTATCCCATATCTCAGTCTCGATTCAATTAGGGCAAAATATACATTTTTTTGCCAATGAGTGCCCAAAGTCAATGGCAGTTATTTTAACTGCAAAGCAAGCAGATGCAATTTTTTTAGAAAGGGACAGAACATGAGGCTTAAAGCTCAATTCACTGTCAATTACAACTCCCAGAAATTTAGATCATAGAGACAAAATAAAATATACTTTTGCTGTTTGTTCTATTCCTAAAAATAAAATACCAAAAAACATGAAATTTAAAATTGTTAGATTAAAATTATGATTTCAAATTTTTCATTTTCGCAACCCTTTCTTTGTATTTTTGATGTTTCTCATGTTTTTTTAAATCATACATTTTTATTTCATCATTTGAGGAAGAAATAGTGCGCTTCCCCTTCATTATGTCGTTAACATTTCTAATCCATATAAATGTATGAAATTTTGATATATAATGAAACAGCATTTTCAATACATCATGATTTTTGCATTTAAATACGGAAACGTGATCTTTCCATAAATGATTAAAAAAAGAAATCAAAATTGCCGTTACATCTAAGGATGAAAATATTTCTGGTAAAATAGTTGCAACCAAATAAATACATTTCTGGAAGAATGAGTTAAAATGTGTTGAAGGTGCTAGGAGGGCTCTTGGAGAATAAGCTCGAGCTTCAATTAGAAAATATTCTTCTCGACTCCTATCACCTTCAATTAAGTTTTTTCTACACACTTCATATATTTGAATTCTCTTTATACATGATACATGGATACAGAACATTTTCCCTTAGATGTTTTATGTGGAGTTCCTTTAGGTGAAACAGCAGCATGGGAAGGTGATTCAAGAAAACTGCTACTTGGTTGAATAATTCCAGAAGTTGAAGCTAGTACAGTATCTTGATTTTCAATAATTTTACTGGATGAAGCAGGAATCACTTCTCCCGTTGCCATTTCCGAAGTACTTGATCCTGCAGAATAATTAAAAAAAAATAAAAAAATACTTACAGTAAAAGGCTTCTACATAATAATACACCAATCAACATTCAACTGTTAATAAAATATTTTTAGAAATATTGAAATAAGTACAAAATTTTCTTTTATATATTATTCATAAATACCATTTTTAAATTTAACATACCATCAGCTTCGTTCTTTGGTAAAAATAATGTAGGAACAGCATCAATTTTTATAAGCGAGTTTCTTCGGCTTCCAATAAAAAGAGATTCTGGCCCAAAGTGTATGTGACACACACGGTATGACTTCCTAACCCCTTCTATCGACTTTTCTTGCAAATCATGTCTCCCATTTTTAATAAGCCAGATATTGTGTAGCTGAAATTAAAAAACACTCATTAATGATATTTTATATGGTTTGTGAAACTCAGGTACAATGTTACATCATAACGGTGACACTAGAGCTGGGTTCGGGTATTAAAATGGAGTAAAACTGGATTTTCGGACACGTAATCATGGAGCGTATGTGTCAAAATGTATAGTCGAATGATTTGGAGTTGTTGGGCCTGGGAACGACAGATTACTGACGGATTCAAGACAGCTGTTTTCTATATTCAATTTTCAGGAAAAGTGTTTTTTTAAGAGAATTCGGACACAATGTTTGCTCAATTACAAATTTTATTAATGTTTTGTTACACAATACCAGTGATCCATTAATATAACTGTGGTACTGGCCTCTTCTACAACAGGACAATGTAGATATTTACTTATTTCCATATTTTTATAATCTTGGATTACACATGGCCACAAAATTTGTGCATGTGACCCAAACAAAATTATAATTCTCAATAAACAAGACACAAAATGAAAATCAAAAATTACACTTCTCGCTCGATTCTCAAACTACGCAGGCTCACTCCAATATCTTCCTTCTGCGAGGTGGAACTGAGTAAACTCTTTTTATCCCACTCTGTAATAGTCGAACGCCGAGAGAGCTACTCCATTTGCACAAAAAGCTTTACCCGAACAGCTGGAGTACTTTTAGGTATGCATGGAATGAATGGCATGAGCATCCCGAACGCACCTTACGAAACCCTATAAGAATAGGATTCATAGTATTGACATAACATTGTACTTGTGTTACAAAAATTGTACATATTATTGCACTGATGCAGACTAGTATGCAGATGATAAAGAAACAATGAAAGATTGTACTTTTTGGAGTTGTTTTGACAAGAAACAGGACCCAGTTATTCATCATTTTCAAACATCATGTCTTGCTCAAGAGTAAAAATTATTGTCACAACCATCACATCAGACAGACAGACTATAGGAAATAGTAGCCCTTATTTTATTTTAATTTTATGTTAAGTAAGTACCTATTTGTCTGTAAACTTAAATCCAATGTAATAAATAAGAATTATAACTGTCTATTCTTTTCTATTAACATAAAAAACCAAATCCACCCTTTTTGTGGTAAGAAAAAGCTTGAATTCATTCAAATAACAGATTTATATCAATTCAACTTTAAATAAAAGTCAAATGTAGGTTAGGATATAACTGTTTGGATGAGAGACATGGTCAAAAAAATTTTAAATGTGTTTTTGTAGGTACTACACTACTATTTTTGAGTCATTTTTTAATATATAGCTATATTTAATTGTAAAACTTACCTCTGGTTCCTTGGGGAAGGTATGCATTTGGCACTCTTTGTTGGTGTTTTTACAGTCAGGTACACAACAAAAATAAACCATTTTTATACAGTTTTAAAAAGTTCAGTTCAGTTTTCAGATAAATAATCACACACACGCACAAATCAATAACTCAAAAATATGTAAGAAAATCTCTATAATCACTAAAATACCGACAAAAGCTCTCTCTAAATGCAACGATTAACGAAACACCAAAGAAGTAATAATAATGGCGTCTTCCGTCTTCCTTCGTCCTTGTCAGTCCATGGTTTTTAGCGCATGCTCAGTTTAAAATAATGCGTACAGCGCCCTTCTGCGACCTGTGTGTGAATTATTGTCAAGGATCTGTCATGCCCATAACAGTTTCCCGGGTATGTGTCAGTCTAAAGAAGATGCTGGCTCTCTTAAGGAAGACCGGCTTTCTGGAGGTTCTCGTTGGGCACAACGGATCCAATTGGTGATCTAAGTGCGAGGCCCGCTAGGGGTCACCTCTTCTGATGCTGATACCACCATAAAGAAAATTCATTTCTACTCGTTCCTTCATAGAATACACCATTTTTTAACTAAAATAAATTCGAAGAAAAATACAGACAAGTGATGATTTAGAAGATGCATATTTTATTGAACATTTTACAAAAAGAGCAAAAAACAAGTATTTGCGTCATTGCAAAAAATAGAGAATTTTAACACTACAATACTGTTTTAATTTAGGTTTGGGATCCTTTTTCAAGCTTTCCAGAGAGGCGTCATAAGTCGGGTAGTGGCATTTAAGCTTTTAACCAGGATGAGGATAGTGCTTCATTTTTATTCCCCCGCCTTTTTGTAGAAATGGTATTTTTTATATTTTTTATATCTTCTTCAGTGTAGAAAATAATATAGCCATTGTAAGATTTTAAATTGTCACCCTGTATAGACACGACAGTACGAAATAAATTCCTATAAGATCACCAAATCTATTATTGTTCATAAAACAAGCAAAAAATAGTTATTTGTTTATTTATTTGAAAATATTACTGTTTGAAATTTATACGCAAATACCTTACATGCGAACTTGTATACAAATTTGATTAAACACAATAATTGCGAATCCGCTCAGGTGTAACATTGACATTGCACTTGAAAATAAATTACCGAAATTATCCATTAGATATTTAATTGTTACCCGCATGAAAATTTACTTCCTGCAATCGTGCATGGTGTAATAATAATTACCCATTACGGAAGAGTATTATTTAAATTCCCATTTCTCGATATATAGATTTGTTGAGATACATTCTCGGGCATCATATTTCAAAAACTAATAGTTTTGTCGTAGCAGGGACCAGACTTGCAATGAGGAGAGGCGAAGAGGGTAATTATGTATATATATAAACGTTGAACGCATCCTATACATTTTGTCTTAATTTTATAATATCATTGCTTAAACAACTCCAAATATTTATCAAATTTCGGCCAATTTTCGAATATTTTTGATTAAATACTATAAATTGTCCATTTTCTATCAATACAGCATAATATGGATTTTTGTAATGATTAGATGCACTTAGTTCGTATATCTAATGTATATCGTATTTATTCTAGTGGTAGTGGAAACGATCATCTGAAGGCAAGCAATTTAAAAATTACCGTATCGCAACATGATTTAAGTAAGGAGAACTCAGAGGCTTATGAAATGTCCCTAAAATCTGTGGCAGTTCACCCCGAGTACACATGTAATAAGGTTAAAAATGACATTGCTATCTTAGAGCTAGAAAAAGAAATTAGTTGGACTGACAGGTTAGTACATTTCTTAACATGATATCATTTTAAGTTAGGAAAACAACTTTTAATGTTAAGGTTTCCGAAAAATATAAATCAAGTTGCATTTTGCATTAGTGAGTCTCTTAATATTAGTAAAAATATTTTACTCGTACAGTTTATTTAAATCCTAAAATCAGTGTAGTTTGGGTTAAGATGAGAATGTGCTAAGAACCTTCAGAAAGAAATATATGTACATTTGCTCGGATAGCAGAATTGCTCTGTCGACTTTTGAGTCTATTAAGAGTTATTTTGCGCTGGTGTCTGAGTGTTGGGGCCTTAGCCTAGAATAATAGGGTCAGTCTTGTTTGGGTTCTGGAGCACTCGAATGTCCCGGGGAACGAGGAGGAGGCTGACAGCCTAGCAGCCTAGCACGACAGGGTTCCGCAATGCGTCCAATGAAACCTGAGGCTGCTGCCATACTAAGGAATGCAATGAATATGCGGGCCAAGGATCTATAACGAACTACCCCAGAAATGAGGCAGGCTGGGCTACTCGTGGGGGATCCAGCACCTTGTCCAGGGCCTTTCTGGCTCTGAAGAGGAAGGGCATGAAGCGTGTGACAGAACTCCTCACAGGGCACTGTTGTTTGAGCAGGTATTCGGACCTGCTGCAAATCATAGATCATCCGGAATGCATGTGGTGCTTGGAGGACGAGAAATCATCCACTTATTTCCGACTAGAATAAGAGAGGTCCACTGCGTGATGAACTCGGGGGACATAAGAAGCTGGGTGCCTTCGCTACCGGGCTGAATTGGTATGTGAGTGGGCACACCATGGGCCCTGATAGGTGGCCAAGATTGAAATTGCTGATATATTATATTGGCTCCTATATCGGAATGCTTCATCATATACACTGATCGACTGGGCGTGATGTCACAATGGAGGGATTGTTGAGAACTGCGGCTTTAGTATGTAAGGTGTTTCTTTAATGTTATTTAAGCAGAATGTGCAAATTTTATTACAGAACCAGGGAATACTGAGGTTTTATTGAAACGTTTAAAAAACATCAACATAGTTTTCTGAATCTGGGTTGGGGGGAGCATGACATCTAGTCTATAGTATGTCCCCGCTATCTATAAACGCCACACGAATCGTAAAAAACGCAAAGGCGGAACATGCAATTTACTGATATGAAAACAATGAGGCCGAGTTGTTTTGATAAATGAGTTTCTTGATAGAAGTGTAAAGGTATTATTTGTAACGTCTTCATCGTCACAAATTCTTGACTATGTAAAACCTTTCATTTCAAATGTTACATTTCTTAATAACTTCAGCTATCAACGGTAAAACTTCATATGACAGCTTGTGATTCTACCCCACTATAGCAAAACTGTCAAATAGTGAGAAACCTGCCACCTCTCATGTTTCTCAGTTAGCCAAACAAGATTTCGTTTTATATTCCATTCAACCCATATACATTAAAAGAATCGATTTCATAGTAAAGTGAAAAAATTGCTCACCTCTAATTGTTTTTTTAATGAATTGAACTATATGTAATACAAAATACGATTTATATATTCCTCAAAATGCTATTAAAACAAGCCTAGAAAAAGTAGATACAATCTAAGTGGCAACGCTTTTGAAATCATCGCTGGCATTCTTTGCATCTTTTGCTGGATGAAGATCATTTGGGTGGACTGTAGTTTTGACAATTTTCAAGGTATTGGCGTTTGAAATTTGACACTAGACATATTTTTAAAAACTGCAAAGTTCAAACGGATTATCATACCTTACTTGTTTTTTAATAATCTCCTTTAGCTTCTTGCTTATCGAGATGTCTTATTCCCAGCTACTTCCCTTTAAACTGGAAATTGATGTCAGAAGATAAATTATCAAAATGTCAGATAAAAAAACAACCATAAAATACATAACAAAAACCTTAAGAGTTACAGATAATTGTAATTCTTTACTATGTTGGGGTTTGGAACCTTCGGCAACATGCACTAAAACGGAGTTTTATCCACAATACCGAAACAGAACTATCGCACTCGACGCGCGTTTCGCTAACCATGTTAGCATCATCAGGAGATGATTAAAACTGTTTTAATCATCTCCTGATGATGCTAAAACATGGTTAGCGAGACGCGCGTCGAGTGCAATAATTCTGTTGAAAACTCCGTTTTAGTGTAATTATTTAACTAAATTACTTTAACTTACAAAAAGCTAAGAAAACCCCTTGCACATATAGTGTTTTAAAATACTTTCTCTACTCCTATACTTTAATTGATTTATTAGATATTCACTACCAGTATCATAATGAAGCTCATTACCATACTGAAATTTCATTATTAAACTAGGTTATAACCAGTCAAAATTCAGCATCACAGTGATATACGGTTAATTCAAAGACAGCCATGATCATGACATATTAAATGTGTATTAACTTTGGCAGTTCAGAGATAATTACTTAGTAAATTTAAAAAATTTAAGATTATTTTTCATTATAATACTGGCCCTAGAAAAAATAGTGTACGCAACTGACATTTAATGACTATTAAAAGCCTCGCATTCGTTACGACACTCGCCTACTCGTGTAACTGTCATGCTTGTGTCTTAATAGCCATCATTAAATGCTCGTTGCATAATATACTATTTTCCACTTCAATACTTGAATAGATTTGTTATGCTTTTACTACCTGTACTTTAATGAGATTCAAGTTTATAACCAATCAAAATATCACAGCAATATCGAAAGTTGACATGACCATGACATTAAAAATTTATCAATTTTGACACTTCCTAGTTACTATTAACTTAGTAAATTTTTGGTGTGTGAAAAGTACTAATTTTCACTATTATGATTTGTCACATAAGAAATATTATATGCCACTTACATTTAATGGCTATTAAGACACTCGCATTCATTACGACACTCGCCTACTGCTCCGGACGTAATCCTTATAATCGTATCGTAATTGCTTATTGCATAATGTACATTCTAGGGTGGCCCCGGCATGTCTTCCAGCTGAAAATAAAGAAAAGGTTTATCCTACTTTCCATGATATTTTGGCTACCGTAGCAGGGTGGGGATGGACCAATGAAAAACGAGGAAGCGGTAAGTACTGTATAAGGTTTGTGTAGTATTGTGGGGTCTGTTAATTTGAACAAAAAGCTTATTTTATTAAATAATTGATAGAACTTTACCGTATTTAAATTATATTTGAGCTAAATAATGGTTTATAGATATTCATACAATTTTGCCAACCATGAACACAATGCCAAGTAAAGGAAGACTCTAAGGATAAAAATATTTTAAATGTCATAGGCGAGATTTAAAGGGACTAACATTTAAAATATAAAGATTGATGGCCTAAAACAGAACTGACAAAAATAGACAACTTTCAAGCTGTAAAATGTTTAAAGATCATAGGCGTACGTCATTTTTCCCCCGGAGATAAGCTTTAAAATATTGCAAATATATCATATATGAGACAAGTAGGCTAAAGATAAGAAAGGTACAAAAATTTTAATTTCGCGAAATTCTGGAGGAAAAAGACCGCAAATATTTTTACTACTTAGCACTAAAATGTATACGCTAAAAATATATAACTTAACCAACCATTGTCAGACTAATATCAAAGACAGCTGATATAAAAAATTATAAGTGGTGGCATTTTGATACCCGTAAAAGCTTCTAGAATAAACCGTTCAATTTTCCAAACTGTTAGATCTAGAAATTCGAAATCTCGAATATAGTCCTCACTAAATCTGTCAATGGCCAATTCGTCACTTTTTCAATTTAAATATCATATTTTGGGAAATGCAGAAACAAGGATGGTTTTGATGTATTTTTTTATATTGCAAAACCACATTTTATTGCGACCATCTTCAGTGTCATGTGCGGGCAATAACAAAAGTAGTGATATTAGCATGTCATAAATTAATGATCTTTGCTCATAATAACAGATTGTCATTTTTTCCGAAAATATTCATTTCATTGTTTGTAACCATTTAATAAAACGATTCATTTATTTTAGGTGGACGTGCAACGATTCTTCAGAAAGCTAAAGTTCAGGTGATTGAAACCGAAAAATGCAGAAACTGGTACAAATCGCAAGGCAAAAAGACGAAAATACAAGAATCTCAAATTTGCGCTGGACATGAACAAGGTGGCATTGATGCATGCTGGGTTAGTATGTATAGAGAAACATTTTATAAAACTAGGTAAACAAGCAAGACAAATTATTTAAGGCGAACGAAGCCCACCGACTATTATACCCGAGCGATAAAACAAAGGCATTTCTGTTTCAGGTGTAAAAAATAAATTTTATTATTGTCAAGTACTTTCCGCCGAACTAGATCAGCATCGGCCCTGGCATTGCCAATAATAATTATAGAACACAACAGGGGGTCAAAAGTGTATACCATTATAGCACACAAAAGAAATAAATTAGTTGTATGCACGTATACGTCATAAAATTATTGAAGAATATATTATTAGTGTTTTTATGGCATTGCACACACACACACTAAAGGAGATCCTATGGCTCTCGACAAGCGGTGTGTGTCCGAAGATGCTGATTGACACGGTTCTTTAATAGTTATTGGTTGTAATTAGTGGGAAACAGATGACCTGGGAGTGAGTTCCACAGTGATGCAGTACGCCAGATAAAAGAGTCCTTGTAAAGCGACTTTCTAGGTGTTTCCAGTTGTACAAGGAACGGGTGCGCTTTTGCCGTCTGTCGCTACTATCTGACAGGCGTTGCTGGGGGGGCTGGATGATGCGAGCAAAATCCTGGGAACATCTGTGGTGAAAATATCTGTAAAACAGGAATGCCTCAGCCACATGTCTGCGATGTTCCAGACTATCCATATCCCTTGTCAACTCCGGATCGCCGACGAGACGCCAGCTCTCTTCTGAAAGGGATCCAGCGGCTTTAGGGTGTACTTAGGTGCGGCACCCCAGAAGTGTGAGCAATACACGGTCTTATTTGCGCTTTGTAGAGCAAGAGCAGCTGCTGCGGTGTATGCAAATTTTTGTTGGGAAATAGCGCACCAAGTTTCTGCGATTTTGCGATGTTAGCAACGTGGTCACGCCAGGACATATTCCTGTTGACCGAGGCACCCAGTAGTCCGATTGGCGAGGATAAAGGAATGGTCGATCCTGCCATAATGATGTCACGGCCCGTCGTATTGGTTTTCTTGGTAAACGTGGCTGCTTGGGTTTTTGCTGCATTGCTAAATTTCTGTCGCCCAAGGTTCGAACTTTCTCCAGATCTTGGTTAATTGTTGTAATCTGCTCCTGTTGGCGGTGATACGTCTCAGTCGCTGGTAAAGGTTTTTCTGATCTAAATTGGGAGATAAGAGTTCTGTCATCTGCAAAGCTGTAATCAGGATTATTGGTTTCGGTCAGCAGGTCATTAATATACTAGAGGAACAGAGTTGGTGAGAGTATTGCGCTCTGAGGCACTCCCACATTAATGGTGAATGTGTTTGAGATGTGTACATCAACTGCAACGTGCAGATATCGGTTCTTAAGAAAACTGGCAAGCCAGCTGCAGAGAGGCGCTGGCGGTTCGAAGGACAGCAGCGCGGCAGTGTGTATAATTATAACTGTTTAAATCGAAAAAATCATCCATTATTGCCCAAAGATACTGACTTTAAATTATAAGAGGGAAAACCAAACTCAAAATCTACAGTATCAAAATAATTATAATTTGTCCCAGGTTACATGTTTCGCCTTATTAGGGGCATCATCAGACCTATAAAATATAATTAATTTAGAAAAAACCTAAAATACAATAGCCAAATAGCTCACCCAACGTGCGTTCTTTCACCTCACAACAACAACAAATGACACGATAACAATGACTACTGCCGAGATTATACACCAAACAAATATAAAATTTAAAAAAAAATATATAAAATTTAAAACTTAGAACTATGAGTGACATCTACAAGTAAGCCATTCAAATATACACAAATACCAAAGAACAATTTTACAGGAATCCGCAACCTAGCGTACTAAAATTTGAAGTGCGCGACATCTAAAAGTAAACTATAACAGGATGTAGAAAAATTATTATATATCGCACCGCTAGGTGTCTTTTAAATTATTAAAAATGAGATGACTTTCAAATGTAAAGCGGTCGTTCACACATGCGATGTCAGGGCTTTTAAAGGCTCTTCCTATTTCTAGGGTTTCCAAAAGGTCTAGTTTTTTGCCTTTGTCGCATGCGTGGATAACCCTCACATTGTCCTCAGGTGGAAACGAGTGGTTTGACGTTAAGAGATGATTAGCAAACGCAGACTTAGTGCGGTCAATATCTGTATTTTTATGTTTATTAAATTGATAATTGTGCTCGTTAAACCGAGTAACAACTTTACGGCCCGATTGTCCAACATAAATTGCCGGACAATCAGGACACTTAATTTCATAAACCCCAGAAGATGTCAGGGGATCTAGCCGATCTTTAACTTTAACCAGGTGACTTTTTAAAATGTTAACCGTCCTAAAGGAAGGACAAATATAAGGCGAAAAGAGCTTAATATTGTCTGTTGCTGTACAGCAACATACAATATTATTCAATTTCACTCTAATTCTCCCATTTCCCATAAGTTCGCCGCTCTAAATTCTCTCTTTTATAGGCTTTTTAATATTCCCTTGTCTAGACACTCGTTTAATAGAGAACTTTTAATAATTAAACAGATAGCCCATAATAACTTGTTCCCTGCTAAAACTGTGGATAAGATTTATTTTAGGTTCCTCCATAGATACAAATTTTGTTTCAATATATTAAAAAATATTCCTGATACTGTTAGCAAACCCTACAGATGTTTTACTTATTTTGGTAAAATTTCAGAACATCTTGCTAAGCTCTTTTCGCCTTATATTTGTCCTTGCTTTAGGACGGTTAACACTTTAAAAAGTCACCTGGTTAAAGTTAAAGATCGGCTAGATCCCCTGACATCTTCTGGGGTTTATGAAATTAAGTGTCCTGATTGTCCGGCAATTTATGTTGGACAATCGGGCCGTAAAGTTGTTACTCGGTTTAACGAGCACAATTATCAATTTAATAAACATAAAAATACAGATATTGACCGCACTAAGTCTGCGTTTGCTAATCATCTCTTAACGTCAAACCACTCGTTTCCACCTGAGGACAATATGAGGGTTATCCACGCATGCGACAAAGGCAAAAAACTAGACCTTTTGGAAACCCTAGAAATAGGAAGAGCCTTTAAAAGCCCTGACATCGCATGTGTGAACGACCGCTTTACATTTGAAAGTCATCTCATTTTTAATAATTTAAAAGACACCTAGCGGTGCGATATATAATAATTTTTCTACATCCTGTTATAGTTTACTTTTAGATGTCGCGCACTTCAAATTTTAGTACGCTAGGTTGCGGATTCCTGTAAAATTGTTCTTTGGTATTTGTATATTTGAATGGCTTACTTGTAGATGTCACTCATAGTTCTAAGTTTTAAATTTTATATATATTTTTTTTAATTTTATATTTGTTTGGTGTATAATCTCGGCAGTAGTCATTGTTATCGTGTCATTTGTTGTTGTTGTGAGGTGAAAGAACGCACGTTGGGTGAGCTATTTGGCTATTGTATTTTAGGTTTTTTCTAAATTAATTATATTTTATAGGTCTGATGATGCCCCTAATAAGGCGAAACATGTAACCTGGGACAAATTATAATTATTTTGATACTGTAGATTTTGAGTTTGGTTTTCCCTCTTATAATTATAACTGTTTGTTACTTGTAAGCCTCTCTAAATTGAAAGTATTTGGTATAATTAAAACTATCAGTCCTAGTGACGGCTCAGCTCGGCCGAAAGCAAATTAAATATTTCATTTCTATCCGAACTCAAAATTTATTGGATTCTTACACTTATTTAATTGAATTCGTAAGAGCTAAAAATATTCCAAAATATTAAAACTTTTATTTACAAACGATCTAGGTGTTTTTTTCTGTTACATTATACCCCGACTCGTTGCCTTCGCAAGCTTAAATTGCAATATTGCAATAAACCTTCTTCTTTCAACGCTGTACTTGCATTGAGTGCCAAAAATTGTAGCACTTTTTGCACCGACTATTTTGTTGGTGCAGACGAGAGAAACGTGAAAACAAGCAAATTTTTCTCAACCATCATTTGTTATTGTTCAATTAGGAGCCCTTACTCATGAATCTTTAACACCAGATGCTAGTTCTCCAAACATGGCTCTTAAAAGTTTTTCTGTGAGTCTTAATTGTGTCCCTCCTTTAGGAGTTACTTGCCCTACTAATATATCTCCTTAATTTACATAAGATCCAATACGTACAATTCCACCTTCATCTAATTTTGATAATGAAGATTCTGATACATTTGGAATACCTGATGTTATTTCTTGTAGTCATAATTGTATCTCTAGATATGCATATTAATTGTTGAATAATAAATGTATCTTCTTTAACTAATTTTCTGAAATTATAATTAAATGTTCGACATTTTATCTATACCATGACATAAAAGCTACTGTAATCTTTTTACCTAATGATTACTGAGAATCAGATAATATTTTACTTTTTTACATTATCATTCAAATTTGCAGAGGGAATGCAATTTATACATGTATTTTGATTAAATTAAGATCATTGTTATAATTTATCAACATCAACCCCATTTCTTCATTATTATTAATAATTTTATTATCGTTAACTTTAATAATTATGATCCTCGCTCTTTATGCCTTGAAGTAATATAGAAATGCCTCGTATGCTTCTTTCATATTTGCAGCATGACCCATACAAAGAGATGATTGCTGATTTCCATTAAACGATAAAACTTCCTTTACACATGCCTTCGAAGAATTACTAAATAGTCACCACTCGGTAGGTTTATACGAATGGCCAAGTTCGTTCATTAAACCTGAAATATCGTGCAGTAAGCCAAGTCATTTTCCATTGCAAAAAATACTACCAGCTTAGACTACCTTTTCCGGTACGTTTCACCTCTTCTTGTAGGAGATTCCACTGCTACATACGAGATCCAAGGAGTTATGCATTTGTTTTAGGGAGATCCAAAACACGAATAAGACCGTTTGAGTTCTTCCTGAGATATAAAATAGAACTGCTTGCTGCTAGTCCATTCGTAATCGTGTTCCTCCTGAAAAATTGTGCTGTCTTTTGGTATAAAATCGTCTAATTCGTCCGATTTCCAGCCTATTTTGTATTTTTCTGGAGGCTGATGCTTCTGCTTGAAGCATCATTAGACACAGGTCTAATGGTCGAGAGAATATATGCAATCAAAATAATGATGCAATGACAATTACCAAGTCTATATAGCACAGGCATAAAGAAATAACTAAATAAGTAACCAAATTGTTCCTTTACAACTACTAATTGATGAATATTTGTAGCTGTTCTGTAATCCCTTCGGGTATTTTTGCCCACCCGAACCATTAGTACTCCTCCCATTGGTCAGAACGTATTGTCCGTGTTCTCCAGATTCGGATACATGACCAGACAATTCCAAACTGCCACCTTTTGTATGTCCGCCATAAAAAAAATGGGAGTCTATAATATAGATCATCCTCTCCCCAATAATTTTTTTGGCCGTTCCACCAAAAGCGTGGTTTAGGCATCGTTTTGGCCTTTAATTATGTAAATCCTTTATAAAATGTGACTTTTAACTTGTTAATTGTGATTTGACCGTTGTTTGATTTCTCTTCGTTGATATGTTCTTCAGATCCAATGACAAGTAACACTGATGATGGCCTAGGCCTAAGGCGCTCTGTTATGCTTCTATAGGAAATCCTTTTTGGATTAAAATTTGGCATGGAATACAAAGTGTTTCATTTAGTAGGATTTATACATGCACACAGCCACTACTCTTCACTTAATTTAAACTGCAGTATGGCAGATTTGGCTGAAGGATAAAGCAATATTTACAAAATCTTAGGTAATTAGAGCATAACGAGTTGCGACTTACTTTCATTAAAATAATACTGACTAGGTGTCAGTTGAAATTAAAATATTTTCTACATTTAAAGAATGGAGTTGACTATCCAGAAAGCACATTAATATCAATATAGAACAATTTTCGAGATTCGTCATTTTGTATTTGTCATAATTACTAATACATATTGTAAGAATATATTTGTTTCATTTAAGGCTGACAGCGGCGGTCCATTAATGGTCGACACTAAATCCCCAGACCAAATGATGGTAGTTGGAGTAGTATCTACAGGAATCGGATGTGCTCGGCCATATCTTCCAGGAATATATACCAGAGTTTCAGAATATATCCCATGGATACGAGAAGTTATTGGAAAATGAGAAGTAAAAACCTTACTAATTTAAAGAACATATGAATAGAGGACAAGACTGATATTGTTAAATAAATTAAATGATATGCACTAAATCATTATTTAGTTCCTATATAGAAGTTACTAGATCTTAGATATTTATTATTATGTAAATAGTCTTTTGTGGAACTTGCCTAGTCAGCAATTGTTAATTTAATGGTTAAATGTAAACACTTTAAATACTTAATAAAGAAGCGCACTTTGTATAATGATATTAAGCATCTTTGTTGGAAACCCTCAATATAGGACGAACATAGACAAGAGGAAACCTCTTGAGACATCGAATATTATATTAATTTTAGAAGCTTGGAAATATAAACTATAGGTCTCCTTGTTTGAAATATATGCTACTATATCAGAAAATTTCCATTAAAAAATACTATACATTAAAATAATATGCAGCGTGTCTCAAATGATGAAAAGTTTTGTGACTTCATCCGCATTGGGCTATGTAGTTGGTTAATTAATAAACTAACAAGTCTAAAAATTATGAAACCAGTCATAAAGTGTTTTGTTTGCAATGAACGATATTTTTAACCTTTTGTCACGATTTGAAAATGTAGAAATAATGACTTTATCGCAGATGTGACTTAAAGAGCACTTTCCTTTTAAGAAAAGTTACGCATTTATGTATATGCATTTAACTTTTGCAATGCTACAGATTCGCTGATAATTTTCATTATATTTATGCAGTCATTATGGAGCTTTTATGGTAGTTGGTACATTTTAAATTACATTTAAGTTCATATAGAACTACGGAGGTGCAATAACAATACATTCTCTTCAGGTATAATTTGAAGTATGAATCAGATGGCATTGCAACACTTGGTAAGATATATGAAATGCGTATAAAATAAGTACAATGTAAATCAACTTAAGGGCTCTGGCTAAAACCACATCAATGAAAACTCAAGATGAGGTTAGGGGTTTGCAGGATTCCCTTGGATATGCACCACACATTCTTCTGACAGCTCTTTTAAGTTTACAGCTTAGGATGATTTGGATTTTTGAGAATTCATATGATAAGTTTACAAAACTCAAGCAAAAAATTAGCAATGTGTTAATTTACAGATACTAATTTCCCCTAAAAATTGAGTTTTACTCAATCTCCAAACAATGTAAGCTATAACTACATACTTTATAATTTAGTTTTTAACTGCTGCGAAAATCGGAGTACCTAAATTTAATTCACGTACCTCTCAATATCCTTCGCATTCGTAAACGCATCTAGAAGAGAATTAACTTTTATGGGACATAGATCTTGACTGCCCAATGTTGACTTGCATAAAAATCATTATCATAAAATATAGTTTATATTATAATAGTATAAAATAATTGTCGTAAAAATATATTATTTATACATGGTGATTCATTATCAGTCTTCGTTCGTTACCATGTTACAGGGTAATTTATTAATATTGGTAAAATTATTATTTCCTCTTAACTTTTGACTTTGAGCGACTCGGTATGACTGATTCGTACTTGGTAGTGAAACAGCTGACCCTAGGTATGCAAATTAACAAAAAAAAAAGTTATAGTTATTAAAATAATAAAATTCGCCGGAAAAATTAGAATACACTCAATATTATAAAAAAGCTTTAAAAACGCACTTCTTACTTACATGCAAACCTTCGAGAAGCAGGTAAAGAGGGTCGAGCTGAGGGCTGGAAATATGCCGTGCACTAATTTAATGCATTTTTCTAATGTGTGAGATCGGAATTTTAATAGTCCCTTGTTGCACCCATGCACACCTCAAATGGGGACTTTTCACATAGAAACGCCGCAGCAGAACGAGGTCTTTAGAAATCCACTAGCCTTTGGCTAGAGACTGGTTCTATTTCCACTCGCTAAAAAGCTTCACTGGTTTCCCTTTCAAATTTCCACCTATTTTCAAATTCACTCATTTTGGCTAGATACTGGTCCGATTCCACTCGCCAAAATTCTCGCCTGGGTTCCCATTCAAATTGCCTCATATTCTGACATCCAATTAGAGACGAGTTTCTCACACACCTTGTATAGTTTCTCATGTATTCGACAAATTAAGCATCTCCGTAATTTTCCTGAACCAAATGAAATTAAGAAGAAATCCTGAAACCTCAGCCATAGGCGCAACTCGCAGGGAAGTCGAGGCGACTTCCTTACAAATAGGTAAATTCTTTGGTATCACTTAATTTCTTTACGATTCAATATTTAGACATCATTTTAAGGGAGGGTCGAACTTTTAAACCTCGTGGTTTAGCGATTTTGATTCGGTTTCGGACGGGGAGGCGATTGTGGCCAAATATGTTCAAGAAACCTTAACCTTCTTGTCTCCGATTAACAACCAAATAACAAGTTGGGCTAATAGTGAACACAACGAAGGGTACAATAGTCCTACGGGACACGAAAAGACTCATTCGGAACAACCCGCCAAAAGAACCTTATGACGTAATCTCCGTGGGGGTATCTTAAAAATTTACATATATTATATACGTCTTGGTCAGATCTTATTCGCTACGCTCTCAACTCTTTCGAATTTCCTTAAGAATATGTATATATACTAGGTGGTATGTGTTTCAGATTCGATCTTGGTCAATTTTCTAAACAGAGATGTGCTCGTGGGCACTATAATTTACCATAGGGGCTAGCTCTAAAGTGACCTTGTAAATAAAACAAGGACCTTTAGCATTATATGAATATTTTAATAAGTTATTTTACCTGAAAATAACTGGATGCTCATAAATAAACAAAATATAAACATTAAATCATTGTACGGAGTCAAAGCTACGATATGAACAATATCAGTCGATGCAAAGTATCGACCTTACAGAATATGACAAAACTAATACTCTTAAAAACTAAAGCATTGAATAAACAGTTCCGTTGTAATACTAAACAAGCGTATGATTATAAACAGAATCTTGCAGCAAAATACAGTTAAATGCTCATTAAAGTTCCTGCGGAACTGCTACGTATGAGCTCGGTTAGCTGAGATAACCTTGAGATGAAATACAGCAATGTACAAGCAATAATAACAGGATGAATATTACCTTAATGTCCACCTATAAGCTACTATGTACACCAAGTTCACAATTGACGAGCAACGTTCAATGTTCAGCAGTTTATCTTCCAACATTGGGGAAAGTCACTTAAAAAAACTTGCTAAGTTTCTTGCTAGCTTCTATATACAATGTGGTTCGATTTCTTGCAAATAAGAATGACTTGAATGTAGTAGGTTGAGATGGTATCCAGTTATTGCATAATAGCATGACATGAATGCCTTTGTGAGTGCGGTTCTTATACACGCAAAAGTGATTACAAAACATGCTATGCAGGTAGCATAGGTAAGCTGAAATCCGTATAAGAAATAGCATTTGTGAGAGCTTGAATATTGGCAGACAAGTGTAATCCTTATATTAGAATAAGGCCAGACTATAACAACCCAGTGTTATACTTTGATAAAGCATAGAGAATGTTGAATATCCATGGACAAGACCAATGGGAACGCTAGCACAGCGACGGTACAGCGTTAGAGATGTTGAGATGTTGTGATTGTAGACGTGTGTGTTTACTTACTTGGGGCTCGAGACAAGACTCGATTACTTGTGGTTCGAGACAAGACTCGATTGTGAGAACTCCCATGGGTGATTGCCATGGGGTGCTAGTACAGCGATGGTACAGCGTCTTACTTGACAGAGAGTGATTGCAAACATGTGAGTTTACATACTTGGTTTTCGAGACAAGACTCGATTATTTGTGGTTCGAGACAAGACTCGATTGTGAGAACTCCCATGGGCGATTGCCACGGAGGACGCTAGTACAGCGATGGTACAGCGTCACACTGACTAAGAGAATAATGGCAGAAAACGTGCCGATAAATAGCTTTTGTTGTAGGCTTGAGATGACGATGACTATGGATGGATACCACAATGTCACTTTAGTAAAGAACTAGAGAGATTAGGAGGTCTCAAAACGTGAAACCTGCCCGGCATGGCTGCTTGGCGCCGTGCTGACGGGAAACGGGAGCGCGCTTCAGCGCGGCTATTTGGTTGGAGTTCAAGATGCTACTGATTACTCATTACTAGAACGTAAGTAAGAACTCAACGGCCCTGGTCACCGCCCCTTCTGGCCAGATAATCTACATCCTCCGGAATTAGAAAGGACAAATAATGTAATATAGATATTGTGTAAAAACTTAGCATGACCGGTTGTCTAAATTAATATTATGGATTTTAACACAAACCTGGTCGAAATCTGCTGGCTAGTTTTCGTGAAATTCGATTATTAAAGATCGGAATTTTACAGACCCCTAGAATTATGGTTAGGAAGTTTTAGGTTTACGCGGCCGGGTTCAGATGAGTAAACGTGGTTACAACAGATGGCGCTAGTAATATTGCCGTGGTACAGCGCCTTTTCTGTAGAAAGCGCTGTGATTGATCAGATGCCTTTCGAGGCCGCTTTGCTTTTAGCTTTCTAGATTGGCTGATGCAGTGGATAAACGTTGTAACAAGAGATCGCGTTACATGTATCGCCGAGGTTTTTGAGGTTTCTTTGGAATGCGAGCACAGTGGCGTTAAATCGTTAGATTTGAAAACGTGTTCAAATGGTTTTTGAACAGTATGCATATATTTCCCGTCTCGGTCAACAGCAATATGTCCTGGCATGACCACGTTACTAGCATCGCAAAATCAGCCTCCCAGAAGCTTGGTACGCTATTTCGCAACAAAAAACTGAATACACCGCAGCAGTTGCTCTTGCTCTACAAAGCGCAAATAAGACCGTGCTTAGAATATTACTCACACATCGGGGGGCCGCACCAAAGCACACCCAGAAGCTGATGGATTCTATTCAGAAGAGAGCTGTTCGTCTCATCGGCGACCCGGAGTTGACCCGGAATCTGGATAGTCTGGAACACCGCAGACATGTGGCCGAGATGTCCCTCTTTTACAGATACCTTCACGGCAGATGTTCCCAGGATTTGGCCCGCCTCATCCCGTCCCTGGCAACGCCTGTCAGACAGTCACGACAGACGGCAAGAGCGCACCAGTTCGTCGTACAACTGGAAACACCTACAACATCGCTTTTCAAGAACTCCTTTGTCTAGCGCACTGCATCACTGTGGAACTCACTCCCAGGACATCTGTTTCCCCCTAATTACAACCTACAACTGTTCAAGAACCGTGTCAATGAACATCTTCGCACAAACACGGCTCGTCGAGCGTCATAAAAAAAATTAGTAATGTGAATGTAGAGCACAGTGTAAGGGCACATACTTTGGGATGTGTTTTTTTGTTAAACGGTCACGGTGTACTTCTTGGTTCGAGGATCAAACAACGTCAATTGAACAGGGTCTTAGCCGACAGTGGCAATAAATCATTCATCATTGTTACGAACACGTCCAAAGAGTCTTGCCTTTAGATACAACAAATGTGCCTCGGGTAGAGACGTTTCAGTAGGTATACTTATCTTCCCTTATTAGATAAAGTGTCGTAACTGTTAAAGGTATAATCCGGCCAGGAGAATGCAAAAAATACGGTTTTGAATGTTTTAAAAAACACTATGTAGAGTGAAAATTTGATGAGATTACAAAAATAAAAACAACGATTCCAACACATTGGAGACATTCTTAATAAAGACCTGCTTTTCAAATATTAGCAAATTTGAGGGGATATTAGTGATACATCACATTAATTCTAAAATAAATGTTTGTAAAGTAGCCTCTTATTATAATTCGGATTTCTAATTATCCAACAAATCCAAGTCCGGATTAGGAAAAATATTGCGACCTTTACTTTGTATAGTCGTAATAGGAATTAAAGTAGTTTAGTTTAGGGGTTTATGCTGTGATTTTTTTGATATCTATTGTGTCTGCTCTCAAAAGGCCACTTAGAATTATTTATCCAACTACGTCTTCTCCATGAAACGCCATAGGTTAGTTTTCCTCATTTAAGGAGGCATTGGGTGAAGTTCAAGGCGGAATTAAGATCAACACAAATATACTGAGCAACATCAGATACCCTGACAATACCATTGTAATAGCAAATGATCAACAATAACTATAAAACATGCTGGATCCTGTAGTTCACAATAGCGAAATGTTCAGTTTATATCTTATCTTAATGTCTCCAAAACCAAAGTACTGTTTTTTTTTCAAAGACACCGATAAATGCAAACGTACATGTTAAAGGACAAACGATCGAGCAAGTCACATCAAAAAAGAGGAGCTAACATCAACAGTCAATGTGACCCCAAAAAGGATTGAAGAGGAGAGGAAAGCCTTCATGGATATGAAAACTTTTTTACAAGATCATTCCTTACTCTGGAGCTAAGAATTCGGATGATTGGAGTGTTACGTCTTCCCCGTCCTTCTTTATGGTTGAGAAAGTTTCATGCTAGGTGCATGAATGAATGAGTGAATGATCTTGCGGGTATTAGTACACTGCGACCTGTATAGATATATTGTGTCCCCGAATGATCTTGGAGGGTATTAGTACACTGCGACCTGTATATATCTATTGTGTCCCCCTTCCTTGGTGCTTTTGTTGATGCGATTCTTAATCCGAATACCTCATCCAGCTGCAGTGCTTTGATAAAAGCAAGTAGTCTGGATGGTTCTGTGCATCAAAGTCTCTCCTGTTCGACGATGCAGCACCCGAAGCAGGCCTTTCGCCTGTGCGCGACCGCCTCGCACTCCATGAGAAGGTGTTCCGGGGATTCCTCCCCCTCCTTACAGAATCGGAAAATATCCTCGTTTTCAATTTTTATTCTCTCCAGATGCCTTCTCAACCGGCAGTGGCCCGTAAGAAAGCCGGTGAGGATGCGGAGATTGTTCTTACTCAGTGTTATAAAGTTTTTTGATCTTCATGGATGCGGGGGCTATAGAAACATTTTTGATTGGAAGACGTTCCCATAGACTGAACCACTTGTTCGCTCTTCTTTCCTGAATTCTTCCTTGTAGGTGTGAATTCCTATGCCACAGAAGGATTCCGGTCCTAAAAGCGGAGTTTGAGTTACGCTTGTTACGCTCAGCGCTTTGATGGCTGCTTAACTGTCTAAGAAGATGACCAGCTCTATCTTCCTAGGTCATAGCTAGAAAAATAATAGAAGTCTTGAAAATGTACACATACAGGCGGATGCTCTGCACGTCATGGGTACAGAGGATTACTAACGATGAAGTACTTCAACGCATGCACAAATAAAAATAATTAATTACCCAATCAAAGGAAGAAAAATTAAGTATCTGGGCCATGTGCAGAAAAGTGGAAGACACAAGTTGCTCAGACTCATAATAGAGGGCAAAGTGCAGGGAGAGAGATCAGTAGAAAGGCGCCAGAACGTAAGTCTAAAGGAATTGAGAAGAAGGTTTAACCGTCGTCTACGGAAATTTTTCGCGCTGTAGTTTCCAAGACTACAATTGCCAATTAGACTGCTAACCTTCGGAAGAGTGCGTGATAAAAAGAAGAATAAAATAGGAATGTATTAAGAGAATTAAAAATAACCCCACTATGCTGTAGATGGCATATCCTAGCTTACTCCAACAGAGACAGAAAGCAATAATTCCACATCTGTGTCAGATATTCAAGGCATGTATAACACCCTGAAGCATCCCTATAGTATGGCAAAAGGTGAAACTCATTTACTTCCCTAAGATCGGAAGAACAGGTGTCAAGGTGCC
The DNA here is from genome assembly GCA_016904865.1 of Pissodes strobi. NCBI lineage: Eukaryota > Metazoa > Arthropoda > Insecta > Coleoptera > Curculionidae > Pissodes > Pissodes strobi. The sequence continues at coordinate 184,584 of MU183112.1, forward strand.
TAAATCAATACTGCTTAAAACGCTGATAGATACATAAGGCCTTCAAACTTCAATCCGCTCTCAACATAAATGCTCAAAAATTTATCATTATTATTTAAAACTTTATTTTTAAATATAACATCTTCGAAACTTGTCTTAAAGTGCATAACGCAAGTCTTATTAACATTTAATGAGAACTCATTTGAATCGGTAATTCACATGATACAAATACATTAAGCTCATTGCTATCTTTACTGTGCCACAAGACTGTAACATCATCAGCAAAAAGAGTTAACTTGACCTTTATATACAAATTAGCCAAGTCATTAATATATAATAAAAAGAAGATTGGACCCAAAACTGACACCTGTGGAACCCCATGCATTACATTCCTTGGCACAGAAGTGCAACCCACATATGAAACGCTTTGAACCCTGCCTGGCAAATAGGATTTGAATCAATCCAAAGTATTTCCCTTAAATCCATATGTTTCAAGTTTATATAGCAATATACCATAATTAACGCAGTCGAAGGCTTTTGATAAGTTGCAAAAACTGCTGTGACTGATGCTTTTTCATTAATGTCTATATAAAGCGATTCAAAGAAGGAGACGAATGCGCCATTTGCAGATTTCCAAGCCTAAAAGCCAAATTGTACTATGCTTCTCCAAAGAGAGTATCATCCGTTTTATGACCAATTTCTCTAGATTTTCTGACAATGTTGGTAAAAGAGCAATTGGTCGAAAGTTTGAAAAACAGGTCATATCGCCAGCCTTAAATAATGGTATAACGGTAGCCCTTTTAAACAGGTACCAGAAACAAAGGACCGATTTATAAGGTCAGACAAAACATTTAATACACGAACCGGAAGTTTAAAAAAGAGCGCTTTCGCTGCCATTCCATCCCACCCCGATGCATTCTTATCTTTTATTTGGGAGAATATACGTTTAAGTTATGCTGGGTATGTTGCTACAAGAAAAAAAATGATTCTTAAACCCTAGCAAGCAATAATATATGGAGCAATAAAAATTTCTCAGGGGCATCACTAAAGACAGCATTACTTTTCTTTTGAAGTTCATTTACTATACGCCATATTCTTTTTGTTTATTATTTGCATTTAAAATTCTATCGCTATAACAGGCCTGCTTGGCAACTTTAAGTGTTTGTCGACATATAATTATGTACTTATATAACATACAAAATTTTTGATTTTCATAAAAATATTTTCTTAAATAATGTAAGCAGCTCATATTTCTAGAGAAAACAGTTACGCCTTTCGTTACCCAAGGTTTTTTTATTTTTTAACGTGAAAAAACTGCAGCGGATTGTTCGACTCCAATATATCTTGCCCAAAAGCACCGTCCGAGTCTATCATAATTTTCCTCAGAAAATATCCTACCTTTTTTAGTTGGGTTGATCTACGATTTACGCTTAATTTTAAATCCACAAAAGGTGCCTGTGCTGATCTGAAATGCCAGCATTAGCCACTTTACACTCAAGCTCATCACGAGTGATGTTTGTACATATGTAATCTAACAAGGTAGCACAGTACAAAGTAATTTGGGTAGGACTAGTGACATGTCAACCTCGGCACCGCGCGGCGGCGCATACCAATGGCTCATAGGGAACGTCCTACAGATATGCATGATAGGTGTGAATAAGGTCTAACCAAACAAGCACCCGCGGATCAACTGAGGACATGGCAAAGGGCAGCAGCTCTGTCATCATCCGATCGGGGCTAATGTACAATCTCTCATATAGGCTCGACACCGGATATATCCAGGCGGCAATCAGGTATTGATTCAACCGGCTGGAACACTGCGATCAGGCAGGCAAACGGAAACCACCTGATTTTATTTTCCAGACAACGTCATGACTGATAGGAAAACTAGATGTGTGAAGCTATGCAACCCGATTAGCAATCGGCGCCATTCCGAGTCCGGGTTGGTCGGTGTGAAATGTGCTACCGGGCAGATGAACGCAGGCGACCAGGCGACATCTGCGAAATGGGCGACTGGAAGAAAGAACGAACTACCCAGGGGGTGTTGCAGACGGGAAAACTTTTCATACTAGAACAAGAATTAATTAAACAAAAAATTTATATGTGTGGAATAGCCGAGACGCAGTGGAAAGACAAGGGTCATTTTGAAGGTACAGAATACAAGATATTTATGTCCGGGGCCGAAAGGACTGGACAAAAAGGTCTAGCAATAATGGTGTCAAAAAAACTAGCCCAGAGCATTTACGAATATCTACCGATAAATAAGCGCCTAATCATGACAACTTTCAGCACCAAACCTACCAAACTACACATATTCCAAGTTTACATGCCTACAGCCGATGCCGAAGATGAAGAAGTAGCGGAAATATATAAAATACTGGAAGAGACTATCTCGAAGATTCCAAAGACACATATTGCCATGGTTACGGGGGACTGGAACGCAAAGGTCGGTGAGACAATCAACGATGATAACTTACGGGAAACTGTAGGTAAATATGTACTCGGCGAACGTAATGCAAGAGGAGAACGCTTGATCAAATTTGCTTTGGATAATGAATTTACAATCACAAACACAAATTTTAAGAATCACTCCAGAAGACTATCGACATGGACGTCGCCGGGTGGAAGGTACAAAAAACAAATTGATTATGTTTTGGTGAACAAGAGAGGGAAAACGTCAATCAAAAATGTAGAAACCAAGCCTAGCGCTGAATGCGTGTCAGATCACAAACTGCTAAGAGCAGAATTCAAAATAAATTTTCATAGAAAGACAAAACCAACAAGCGAAACCAGAAAAGTACCTAAAGACCTAAGCAAATTCCAATTGGCTCTAAAGAATAGCAAGACACCAGAGGCTACAGGGGATCCAGAGGAAACTTGGACCAACACAAAACAATGGATTCTCAAGGCGTTTGGTTCTTCGAATCCCAAAGAAACAGTACAGACACGGAAACACTGGATGACGGACGAAACAATGGAGCTAGTGGAGGAACGGAGAGAGTTAAAGATCTGTACAAAAAACCTCAAAAGTCAACGGATCGCAGAACTAAATACACAAATAAAACACCTCTGTAGAAGAGATAAGAATAAACACATAAATGCCATATGCAACGAAATACAAGAACACGCTGATCGTCAGGAACCTAAAGAACTGTTCAATAAAGTAAAATATCTAACTAGGGAATTCAGGGCACAAACACAGATAATTAAAGATGAAAGAGGCAACATCATAACAAATCTCCAAGGGATAGCGGAAACATGTAAAATCTACTGCGAACGTCTATACTCGGATACTAACCCTGAAGACGAAATTGAGGAAATCACAGATTGGGAGAACGAACCAAATATTCTCAGAAGCGAAGTAGTAGCTGCCATAAAAAGACTGAAACTAGGAAAATCAGGTGGAGAAGATCAAATAACAGCTGAAACCATAAATGGTATGGGGGAAGACGGAATAAATGTTATTCACACAATATGTGAAGAAATATGGAATACGGGAAAATGGCCATCTGATTGGTGTAAATCCGTGTTCATTCCAATCTATAAAAAAGGAACCCCAACAGATTGTAGCAATTACAGAACTATCGCTCTAATATCACATGCAAGTAAAGTTCTCCTTACTGTCAGCACTGAAAGGCTAAAAGTGTTTCTGTTACCCCAAATATCGGAAGAAAAATCTGGGTTTGTCCCTGGAAGAGGAACCCGTGAACAAATCTTAAATGTCCGTCAAATTGTCGAGAAAACACGCGAATTTAATATGGAAAGTTACTTATGCTTTGTAGACTACTCTAAAGCATTCGACTGCGTAAACTGGCAGAAAATGTGGAAAATACTCCAAGAAATGGGCGTCCCATACCATCTGATTTGGCTCTTAAAACAACTATATGGAAACAACATGACTACAGTACGAATAAATAATACCTACTCTGATAGGTTTAAGTTGGGTGCAGGAGTTCGCCAAGGATGTGTATTGTCACCATATAGTGAGCATATCATGCAAACAGTTTTCGATAACTGGGCTGGAGGAATAGCAGTGGGAGGACGTAAAATTAATAACTTA
>MU183112.1:193622-230479 GCA_016904865.1 Pissodes strobi
TTATTATTGGTATCTAGACGAATAGAATACAGTTTTTATCATTTAAGATCTCCAGTATCTTCGTTTAGTGTAAAATTGTAATGAAGAGGGTATAGGCTTGCAATTATTCTTTAAGCAATTATTTATTGTGAATAAAGCAAAATTTTAGTAGACAATTTGATATAAACAATAAGTAGAGCATATGATTTAAATTACTATTAACTTCAAATCTGGTAAACAAAGGAACGAGTGATATTGCCTTGAGTAATGTCTACACCTCCCACAAAAAGCTGAAAAGAGGACGGGGACCGGAAAAACTAAATTTTTCTACTAGCGTGCGGAAATCGTCAGTTTTCCGCAAGCATTTTAGTCTATAAAGAGGCACATTTCCGCACGCCGCCGGTGTGGAAAACTAAATCTTGGTTATAAATTTATATTTTGATCTTCAACGTAATTACATATATTGTAGAGTGTAGATTGCTAGGGAGTCGTCCAGTCGCCCGGCACTGCTATCTTTACAGATATTTTGTGCATCACTCTAGGACTTAGTTTGTGTCCAAGAGACGTAGGCGTCTTTCGAACGAAGCTATTTTCTTGGGAAGTAGTTGACTTACTTCTTGAGGTGATAGCTCTACTCCTTTAAGGTACTTGAGCCTTTTGCAGAATTGGGTTGGACGCAAGCAGAGTAAATGTTCTGCGGTTTCAGTTGCATTATTGCAAAATCTGCATTGGTCATTTTCTGCTTTGCCTATTGCCTTTAGGTAGTATTTTACCGGGCAGTGTCCAGTGAGCAGTCCCGTGACAATTCTAATATCTGCTCTGTTCAGGTCAAATAGGTGTTCTGCTTTTTTTGGTAATAAACCTTTTCCGCCTGTCTTAGTCTTGCTGTGTTTCTCCAGCAGGACGACAGCTGGTCTTTTTCCCTTTTGTTTAGTTCTTCGGTGATGTGGCTCTTCATAAGGCTACAGTAGGGCTCTGGACCATAGTATGGTGTTCCAGCTCCTTCTTTCGCAAGGAGTCTGCTTTTTCGTTGTCCGCATGGCTGTCTGAAAATATGTAGATGTGTTAGTCCTTGTGTGAGGCGCTCTTCTGCACATATATTTACGGCAAGCACGTCTGCTTGGAAGATGGTTATATATTTGCCTAGCCGCTTGGACCTGAGATGCCCAATCTTGCTCCTTTCGCTAGTTTTGAACCATCTGTATACCACAGCGATGCGTTATCGGCCCGAAGTAGTTTTTTACTCTCCAATGATTGGCGGTCATCGATGACCACTGCGAATGGAACATCTAGGTCCAACATGAACGTCATCTGGTCACTTGGTTGGCTGGCATTTACCAGTTTAATTTCTTCAAAGATGCACAGGTGACCAGTCAAAACTCCAGGCTTGAATTTGCCTATTCGGAATAGCCTGTGAGCACTGATAATCGCTTCCTTCTTCACACGGAGATGAATAGGAGGCATGTTCAGCAGTACCTCTAAGGCTGCGGTAGGGCACATATATTACAATCAACCAATTAAATTTACATTTTAACTAAGCGTTTCACTACTCTCGGAATTTAACTAAATATGTATTATAAAAGTCTCTAAATAAATGATAATTCGACATAGTCGGAAAAATATTCAATAAATGGTTTAAGTCATCTCACCTTACAGGTACAATAATAGGGCCCGCATCGCTCCATAACAACGAAGTACAATTAAGAAATTTGTCAGTCATACTGACGCATCCCAATGCCGAAAAATAAAATTACTTCCTTTAGTAAGTTTTTGAAATAGACGCATTCAAGGATGCATTTGATGAGGACCTTGCAAGTGAAATTTTGAAGACTGTCCAGATTCTGTATTTTTTACCTGAAAAATTAAAAGACAGGTACAATCGTACAACAAGGAATATAATGTACTTAGCAAACGGTGTCATGGAAAAATAGTGAAGAACTTAAAAGAGGAAGTTTTATTGGCGTATTTTGCCGAGATTTCCAAGACTATCAAGCCGAATACATTTTGGTCCAAATATTCGATGTTGAAAAGTAAGCTTAAAATTGAAAGAGACTTGGATATCAGCAGGTATTTTAAGTTGACATCATTCCTTAAGAAGACGAATATTGGATTTCAACCAAAAAAATTACTGAATTTTTACTAGAAGCACCTGACGAAATTTATTTAATGATTAAAGTGGCAGTAATATTTGGGTTAGCAGAAGTATGCCGCAGGGAAGAGCTTTGTAGTTTAACCACAGACGATTTTGTCATGGTAAACATCTCTCAATCTAAAAACCATACGCCTTGATGTTTTACAATTTCAAAAGAGGTACAAAATGGCACGCTATACAGCGCTCACACTAAGCATAACAGATTTTTTACTCAATACAAAAAAGGCGTTTGTCCAGTACAGCATGTGGGCATAAATACCTTTGCAAGATGCCAGGGGTTATCGCTGGGAAACTCAGTCTTCCGGATCCTCATTTATACATCGGCCATAACTTCCACAGATCATCGGCGGCAATGCTGGCAGATTCCGGGGAAGGCACTCTCTCTTCTCTCTTCTCACCCTTTTTCCGTCCACTCCTGAACGTAAGCCTCTTCCATTTTTTTCCATGTTCCTCTGTTTTGCGCCTTTTGCATCCAGATTCTACCCGCTATTTTTCTAATATCGCCTATCCATCTTGTGGGTGGTCTTCCTACGCTTCTCTTTGTTTGTCGTGGCCTCCATCTGACTATTCTTGATGTCCAGCGATTTGTGTCTTCTCTAGCAACGTGTCCGGCCCATTGCCATTTGAGGTGGGCTACTCGCTTCATGATATCAGGTATTTTTGTTATTTGTCTAATTTCTTCATTTTTTACCCTGTTCCTCAGGCTAATGCCTAGCATTGCACGTTCCATCGCTCTCTGTGCTACTCTAAGTGTTTCTGCGCTTTTCTAGGTGATAGCCATGATCTCCAGCCCATATGTTTTGACAGGTAGTATGCAGGTTTCGTAAACCTTCCTTTTTAAATATATGTTTCAATTTCCCCAAAGCTGCCCATGCTGCCCCAATTCTTCTTCTTATTTCCCGGGTTTGGTTTTCGTTCCCCAACTTCACCGCGTGTCCTAGGCATATATACTCTTCTACCGCTTCTATCCTCTCATTGTCTATCGTAATCGGATCGTTGTTGCTACTCATTGTCTTGGTTTTATTTATGTTCATTGCTAATCCCACGTTTTTGAGGCATTGTTTAGTTGTTGGGTCATACTTCGCAGATCATTTATGTCGCTGTTGATTAGGACAATGCCATCTGCATTTCCCAGTTAAGTTGCTTAAAGACATCTTCCAAGGCAAGCATGAATAACTTGGGTGATATCGTGTCACCCTGGCGAACTCCTCTTCTTATCTGTATTTTGTCTGTTTCCAGATCTTCGTCTATTTTTGCGTGAAACGTGGCATGCGCATAGATGTTTTTTAGAATGAGCGAGTATCTGGAATCTATTCTTGCATTGTTCATCGCCGCCAGGACAGCCCAGATTTCGATTGAGTCGAAAGTTTTCTGATAATCTAGAAAAGCCAGATATATTCGCCTTGTTTGTGAGTTAACTCTTTTATAGTTGGAAAGTTCGTTGTATATAAGAACTTTCTTTAGCTTTGTTTTTATCACAAGAGTTGCCCTAACTAATCTATGGTCTCTGCCAGTTCCAAACTGATTTAGCATCGAAACGTCTCTGCAGAATGTTTTGTCATTTGCAGGGCCGGATTACCCACTAGGCTAACTAGGCTATAGCCTAGGGGCGCCCAGTGAGTGGGGGCGACGCGGACCTAGCTGCGCGCGGCGGTCCGGCGCGGCGCTACGCCCGATACCCTAAAATATCCCAATGTCCAAATTTCTTGCCTTGTTAAGGTGATAATATTCTGATTTTACCATAAAACTTTTGCTATATCGATGTAGTAGGCAACTGATGCAGAAAATACTGTAGAAATCTTTGTCGGCGTGACGCTCCGAGTTCCGAACACCAAAAAACTTTAGTGCTTCTAGTTTAAAAACAAAAATCGGTATATCCTTTCAATGGCGTCGCCAGCCTGTGAACTAGGAGGGGAGGGCAATCCGAAATTTTGACACTAAAACCAAGGTCGAAAAGAAATTTTCAAATGTGTGTTAGGTTAATAGAACAGATATCTTCTAGTGCTTAGGATGGGGCATCTGCCCCCCCTCCCAGCGCCCATCACTGTAAAGAAAGTCGACAGTGGCACTGAGAGCGGTCGCTGCACGCGCCCACTTTCCTTTTATAAAAAATGAATGATTTTCCAACATAAACGCTGCACACCGCTAGCCCCTACCCAACCCTCACAAAAAAGAGCTAGGCAGTCGGGACTTTAGGCACCGAACATTAACAATAGACCAGAAGGTCCACTCTCAGCCGGCACTTTTGATGTAGCGCTTACAAAAGCGAGACGCCAGACTTTAGACCAGACGGGGTGAAACGTGGGACGAGGCTTGAGCGGTTAAACAGCATTTCATCACGACGGGACAAGGAGGGAAATGCTGGGGGCGGGGCTTAGAGTGAAGCTTCTAGTCTATTGTTAATGTTCGGTGCTAGAAGGTTCACTCTATGCCCCGCCCCCAGTATTTCCCTCCTTGCCCCGTCGAGGAACCTGATGAAATGCTGGTTAACGGCTCAGGCCTTTGTAAGCGCTACACCAAGTTCCTGTCTCTTGTTATGGTTCGGTGCTTTAGGAATAACTTTACGCTGTTGTCAAATTTATGCAGAAAGAATAGTAATATTTTTAAATTCTATTAGATGTAGCATGCAGTCATGAGAACGATATCACAAAACAAGTGTTTTCTTAAATCTTCGAAACAAATTCGAAGGAAGCAATAGCGACCACAGCGTAAATGCACTAAAAATAGGGTCAAAAACCACATGAGAAGCACTTTACACCAACAAAAGATGACAGACCTATCTATTGTAGCCATTGAATCGGAACTGGTCCAAACATTAGACTTTGGTCAAATAAGTAATGAATTGGCTCCAAACGAAATGTCGAAAAATAAAGTAGTATTTTTTCCAATAAATTTGATTTAATTTTTATTAAGGGACAATTTTTATTAGTGCAGTAAAAGAAAACTATCACAAACGTAAACATGAAGGGGGGGCGCCTAGGGCCGACTAACCTAGGGGGGCTCTTAATCCGGCCCTGGTCATTTGATGGTATAAAGTCTATCTCATTTTTGGTCTTATTGTCTGGACTTCTCCATGCCCACTTTCTTTGCTGAGGTTTCCTAAAGAATGTATTTAAACAGTATAGTTTTTCGCTGCTAATATAGTCCGACAGCATGTCGCCTCTGTGATTTCTAACCTCTAAGCCGAAGTTACTAATAAAAATGTCATCATTATCTAGTTTTCTCCCAATCTTTGCGTTGAAATCTCCCGTGACAACAGTGTAGTATTGTATTTGTATTTGTACACGTGAGTAGATCCAAATAGGACCCTCCACTGCGACCCTTGGTCTATTGTGGCTCACATCTGTGTTTCCACTATGCCAGATGCTCGATCCTTTTCAAGAAATCGAACAGCTTTCTGGGGTGGACAGTTTTCAAATCTACAAGTGTGATTTGAGTATTTCCAAAGACTGTTTGTCTGGTTCTTTTCATTGCTGGACAGTGGCATATAACATGCTCCGTTGTTTCTTCGTCCTCCAAGCACAAGCGGCATTCCGTTTCTTCGGAGAGCCCTATCTTGTTCATGTGGCTTCTTAGCCGACAGTGGCCAGTGTACATGCCAACTACAGCCTGTACCTGCTGCCGGCCAAGTTGAAGAAGCTGTCCGGTTCTCACTCCTGATGGCAGATTCACCGCCAACTTTGAATGAGTTAGGCCTGGTAACTCTCTCCATTTATCTACAAATTGATTTTGTGTCCACCTGGAGAGGGCTTCTTTAGCTGTGTTATAAGCTATTCCCAGTACTGGTTCTGGTCCTATGAAGGCCGTTGCGGCGGCCTGCTTCGCAAGAGCATCAGCTTTTTCGTTTCCTTCATATCCTTTATGTCCAGGTATCCAGATCAATGTAAGTTTGTTTTCTCTCCCTAGTTTGGTGAGTAGTTCCTGGCAGTTCCATACTGTCTTGGATGAACAACGGCTAGAATCAAGAGCTTTTAGAGCTGCTTGACTGTCCGAGAAAATTTTGATTGACTTGCCTTTCCAGTTTCTATCGATGAGCCACTGTGCAGTCATATCAATGGCTTTAACTTCAGCCTGAAAAATGGTTGCATATTTGCCTAGGGAACATTTAAGCTCAACCTTACCATTTTTATTCCATGCAGCGGCTCCCGTACCATCATTGGTCTTGGAGCCGTCAGTGAAACAACTATTCTCTGTTCTTCTCAGATTTTCAGAGTCCTTCGCCCATTCGTTCCTCTCTGGTAGGAGGACGTCATAGGCATGGTAATAGGTGGTTTTGGTAGGCATAACATCTGATGGTAGACCCAACACACTGCCCTGCTCATTGGCATTTTTCAGCCTGTTGGGCACCATGATGATCGCCTGCGGATTGTTGATCACCGCCTGTGTCAATCTATACGTCGCCCATCTAGCCTCCTTCTCCAGTACTATTTGAAGAGGTGGCATATTTAGAAGACACTCAAGCGCTGCCGTGGGTGTAGTGCCCAAAGCGGCACTAATTGCCAGACACGCTTGTCTTTGTAAGGTAGATAATTTGATTCTCGCGGAGCTCTGTAAGCTCTTAGAGTACCAAGCTACTGCCCCATATGTTATCATTGGTCTTATGGCCGCGATATAGAGCCAGTGCATTTGTTTGGGATGTATGCCCCATGTTTTGCCGCAAATGCGTCTGCAGGTCCATAATGACAGTTTCGCCTTTGCGGCAATTTTATCCAGATGCGCATTCCAGTTCAGTGTTTTATCTAAGGTAATTCCCAGATACTTAACTGTATTCGCAAATGGGATAGTTTCTCCTTTGAGTGAAGGTGGTCTTAGGTCTTCCAGCCTTTTCTTCCTTGTGAATGGTACTATAACTGTTTTGTGTGGGTTCACAGATAGTTGTTCCCTTTCACACCAGTCATAGACCACGGTCAGCACCTCTTGCAGATCCTCTAAAATAGTTCTTTGCAAGTTGCTTCTTATCAGTATTACTAGATCATCCGCATATGCCTGCACCTCCACATCCCACAGCGAGAGGACCGCCAGCAGACCATCCATCAGGAGAGACCACAGAAGGGGCGACAAAACCCCGCCCTGCGGACACCCCCTAACAGCCCTGAATCTGTAGCTCTCCCCCTGTAGGGTTGTTGTGCCCACTCTGCAGTTTAACATACTTCCGATCCAGTTCCTTATTTGTGGTTCAACCCCTCTTTCAGCTAATGCTGTGTATAAGGAGTTTGGTAATGCATTATTGAATGCTCCTTCGATGTCTAAGAACACACCCATCGCGATAGTCTTGCTTTCTAACGCTTGTGTTATGTTCCCGACAAGGTTGTTTAGTGCTAGTTCTGTAGATTTGCCGGTCTGATACGCATATTGGTGAGCATTCAGTGGATACTCACCAAGTGCACCCGTTCTGATGTGCACGTCGAGTATCTTTTCCATGCATTTCAACAGAAAGGAGGTCAGACTTATAGGTCTCCATGAGTTAGGTGTTGATTCACTACGTACCATTTTTGGGATGTACACCACTCTGAATTTAGTCCAGCTGCTAGGTATATAATTACTCGCTAGGCTGGCTCTAAAAAGTTTAATTAAGAACGGTGTTAATACTTCCAGACCGTTCTGCAGCAGTGCTGGAAATATTCCGTCCTCACCAGGTGATTTAAAAGGCTGAAACGATAGAATAGCACTTTTAATTGTTGATGCATTAATGATGTTCTTGGGGACAATTCAATCACCCGCTTTTGGCCGATTTGATTGGTCCCAAACAGGCTCCTCCTCATCATTATGCAAAATCCGACATCCCGGGAAATGAGTCCTAGCCAGAAGCTCCAACGTCTCCATGCCAGATTCCGTAAAGGATCCGTCAGGTCGTTTTAGCGATCTTAACTCCTGAACGGGTTCTCTAGAGAGGATTCTATGGATCCTTGCACTGCCAGGTGCATCTGTTATGCCCTGGCAGAAAGTTTCCCATGAATTCCTTTTTGCCTCTCTGATGGCTTTGTTGTAGTTCGTTAGAGCAGTTCTGTATTGATCCCATGTGCCGGTCTCTTTAGCTCTATTAAAGAGGTTACGATTCTCCTTCCTTTGTTTGTCAAGGGCGTTGTTCCACCAAGTGGTTCCTCTGTTGTCCATTTTAGTCTTGACTGGACAGTTTTCATGATAAGCCGTATTTATGGCTGTCCTCAGTTGCTCCGAGGTCAGCTCAATCTCATCACGCTTTAATATCTTTGCAATAGAGGTCCGCATCTGCTCCTGAAGGGTAAGACCAGCCCAATCAGTGCACTTAGGATCCCTGTATTCAAAGATGGGTCTTTCCCCTGTTTTCAGATTGAAGAGAATATGTCTGTGATCAGAGCACGAAAGCTCTGATGACACTATCCAATCTGAGATTCTTGTGGATAAGAGATTATCACTGATCGTTAGATCTAATACCTCCTGCCTATTGGTAGTTACAAAGGTTGGTTCAGAGCCCCTGTTATTAACAACCAGCCCCTCCCCTAGTAAATAATTGTATAATGACTCACCTCTTTGGTTGGTGTCCGTGCTGCCCCACACTGCATGGTGCGCATTGGCATCACATCCAACCAGTAGATGGATGTTCTTCCTCCGACTGTAGGCGACCAAGTTCCGCACTTCAATTGGAGGAGGTTGGTTTGCTTCAGCGTCCCCAGGAAAGTAGGCAGAGCAAACGATCATATCCGTTGTGCCCTGTCCCATGGGTATTTTGATAAGCGCTGTCGCCATGTCCCGCGAGCAATGATCTGAAATTTTGAAAAATTTCATGTTGTTTTTGATTAAGATACATGTTCTGGGTCTGTTTCCAGAGCAAATTATCTTACCTGATGTAACACAACAGTGTAGTATGTTTGTTCTAGTTTGTGATATGTCTTCATAAATTTGTTCCACTTCTTCATATCCTGTATTAGTTTGGTATACATGAATTACTTGTAGATTATAGCGTTTATTTACCTTGATGATTAGGTAGATGACTCTTTAAGATATTGCGCAAAATTTGGTAATTAGGTGTTTAATTTTTTGGTTTATAACAAACGCTACTCCTCCGTTTTCGTACTCTGTGTCCGAGTTATTTTGGTAAAGGATGTGACCCGACTTCAGGATTGTGTGTTTTTCTCCTGGCAGTCTCGTTTCGCATAGTCCCACAATGTCCCATTTTATGGTTTTTAGTTCTTGTCCCAGTTCCTTCAGGTGTTCATCTGTTCTCATTGTTCTGATGTTATATATGCCACGATAAATTGTTGTTGGTTTGCAGGTTTTAGAGTTCTTAATAATTGTGTTTTCTGTTTTGTCAAACTTTTGCCTCCCCCAGAATCCATGAGGCAGACTGACCTTTCGTCAGTGTGGGATTCCGGGCACGATACCCTACCCACCTGGGGTAATTTTGTTTTTGAACTTGACATTTGTAACATGGTTTGAATAGAAGGAAAATGGCAATTAAAATACCACGCTTGCCGAACGAGTTGGCGAGTTTTTCTTCAGCCACCCATTTTCGGAACAGACGCTGTTTGTAGCCGCTCACTCTGAGGCAGACGCTACTTGCCTGTTGGTCCGCGGGAGGTATTTCATTTCCCTCCTGCCACCCATATCTGGGAGGAGTTCCCCTATCCGCCACCTGGGGACGCACCCTCTAGGGGTTACATGCTCCTGTAGGGGGAAAGGCACTACCAATCAAGTTTAGTCGCTGGAGGTTATGTTAAGTCGGCAAAAGAACGAACCAAAATGTTGAATCAGAATAATCGAGGAACATTTACGGCACCAGCATCCACCTGCGAATCTCAAATAACTTAAATTCAAACAAAAATACAACGGAATCCTGAAAATACAGAGGACAACAACAATATTGAGTTCATCGTCGCTATACCCAAGGTTTTGTCAACTGTCATTAAATTTGCAGAATGCCAGCAACTGTGCTTTTATAATTAACATCAACACTATTAAGAAGCAATTTTTTTTAATCTATAAAATTTTTAATTGTGTTATTTAATGTATGTAATATGTTTCGATTTTCTATACGCTAGTAAATAAAATATTGTTCCTAACTCTTGCGGCCTACGCTGTAATTAAAGTAATTAAACTTTCCGTACTTGTTAGGATAATTACGTTTTTGTGACATTGTTCATTAAACGTTTTCGTTTTTTAGATAAGTGATTTTGTTAAAAATAGTTAGTACATTTTAAAAGACATTATTACAAATATATTATGTGTGTGACATGGAAGATCAAACTAAATAACTAATAAACTGTGACACACGCTTCAATTTTTAAGACGATTAAATCTAATATATCAAAGAAGATTTAAGTACTCTTCTAACCTTGCTCTAGTATCGATTCCTAAATCGAAAAGAATAAACCGAAGATGTCGAAGTTATTGCTTAATACGAAGAAAATCACGAGCCGCATATAAGATTTATTTTCCTGCAGTTTTATCTCTGAGACAGTTTAGGTATCGTTGCAGAATTTATTCCTTGCGAAACGGCTCGCGACACCACGTGCACAGTGAAGACGTGACTTCATTATTTAATAAAAACTTTTTTGTGAATTTATTCATTATAACATTATTTATTATATAACTGCTACTTCAGCATCACTGAATTATCGACGGATCAATAGTGTTTTCAATTTACTGTTCCTCCACGGAGGTAGATCAATTTTTATGATCGAGGAAAAGTTGACGTAATTAGAAATATGCAAATATTTCCGAGATAATGCATATTTTCAACTGATTTTATTTCACTTAGTGAAATATATCCTGGAATATTGAGAAATAACCAAAACGAACAATATCTCAGTTATTTAAAAATATTTTCCATTTTGTCACTATTATCAAAAGCGTGGTAGATCTTTAAAAATGCTCCATACAAGGTTAAAGATTCAAACTAAAGAAAATACTTAACCGAAAATGACAGCGTAGGCTGGCAGAGACGGTCCTGGTGGAGGGAGAGGAGTGTAGCGGGGTGAGGCTATAGCCCTATTTATAATCTTGAAGAAAATCTACCCTCATTTTGGGTGACCCCAATAAGTAGTTATCCAAACGAATGATATCCTGATTCAAAAGAGTTTTTTTTCCCCAATTAAAATTTTTGATACCGACGTGCACTGATGATTTAAAACGAAGCTTTAGGTTAAGGGACGTTTACAGTTTAGTAAATTGACGCACCGCAAGTTAAGAGCAGCTTATACGTGACTTTGATAAGCTTACGAATTTGACGGCTTAAAGGGCCCTTATTTTTAAGAACAGATATGCGCATGTCCATGTTCGGGAAGTTAATAAGCCAACACCACCTACTGAATTGAATAAACTCAACTATCATCAAATATCGAACATTCAAGATGGATATTTGATATGTTTTAATATTGTATTATTTAATAACATCTAAAAAAAATAAAAGTACAAGATCTTATCAAAAAGTTTGTCATCATACCTAATACGACATATTTATTTCAGAAACAACAGTGTCAGTCTTATCAAGTTGCTGTGTACTCTAGGATTTGATGCCAGTTCAGGCCACAAGCTGAGTAGGAGATTTTATAGGCATGGATCCTTCGACAGCATCAAGAATAGTGGCAAAAGTATCAAGAGCTATTGCAAGATTATTTCCTACTTTTATCAAAATGCCAGAAGGACAAAGCATAATTCATATGCAAGAAGATTCCCTCCTGTCATTTATTTTCCTCCATCTTTTGCAATCTTGTATTGTTTCACTTCGGAATATTACCTTCCTTACTCAACTTACATAGAAAAGAGACAGACATAGGTCTCGAGTGATCCTATTTAGCTTGGACCTAGTATGTCTCTTTTTGCGTCGATGCCAGCAGTAAACCCCGTTGCAATTCTGTGTCAATAAACCGAAATTTTTTTTGTTACAAATGTGGCCCTGAAAGCCCAACGAAAGACTTTAAACCCTCTTGCAAGAAAACCTTAAGAGGTATATTTTGGTTGCAAAGTTGGAGATCAAGATAAAGCTTGGACTCCCAAAATGTGTTGTAATACTTGCTCTAGAGCCCCAACGGCTTGGTTAAATAGTACTCACAAAGCTTTAAAATTTAGGATATCCATGATTTGGCGCGAACCTCAGAACCACGTTGATGAATCATTCTTCTTAGATATAAGACCATCATAGCTATGTTGAACATGTCCCGGAAAAAACCCGCATCAACACATGAACTAAATAAATTTGAAAGGGCTCAGCAATAATATGAGCATTTTCCTTCACAAGTCTACAATTAATCACATAGATATCGCTTGAATTAGAATTCTTTAGACAATATAATAGAAATACCTGAAAAAAATAAACAATGAATGGTTGGAAAGTGGAATGTTATTCACTAACTTGTTTATATCTACATTGGCACTAAGAAGGTTTTTAATGAAACTGCCTTCAACCTGAGTGAAATAGTTATTAAATTGAATTGTACTGCTTTTAGTACCCTTTATTTCGTTCTTAATCTACAAACTGCCAAGCTGCCATCCCAAGTTCTTGTCGGCTCCGGAAATAAAAACCAAAACGGCTGACCTTTTAGCTTCCTCGATATTACTTCTATAATTATATTTGATGTTCCTATATAGGCTTTTGAGTCTATTTAGGAGCATCAAATATAAGTATAGAAACAATATCGAGGAAGCTAAAAGATCAGCAGTGTGGGTTTTTATTTCCGAATCCGGATTGGAGTCACTTGATATTTCTCTATCTGAAATCATTTTTTACATGGATCAAAATATCTCTCAGTCTACCAAGTTCGGGAGTACGCTACTTAACAGGATTCCGACCGTTTGCTTGAGATACTATATATAAAAAAATACGTTCAATAAATTAACAAAAAAGTGAATGAGGAATTCAGAACCTTTCGAACTAGAACTCACCATACCAATATTTGAAAATACATCAGCATTTAAAATTAAAAGTGTGTGCATAGATTTAAGCATACCGCTGAATGTAAATGATCTTACTTTTATTACCGAACCATCATTGTTTAACCTTGATCTCGGTGAAATTGCCTGGCCAACACTAACCTTGCAGCTATCCTCTCTTATACTGGTTTAAATATTATCAATACATTACTTAGAAGATAAAGAAATCCAAGTAGGAACATCAATAGTTGTCCTTAAATCAAATGAAGTGATAAGAGGGATTAATTCCTTTAAAATACTTGAAATATATTGAGAAAATTGATGTTAAAAGCTCCCATTAATAGTATTTATCACATTTTTCAGTTAGGTTAATCAAAAGCTTTTCTAACTTGATTAGTTAAATTAATTAAAAAGGAGGATATAGACAGTGTTAAAAATGCCAACCTCAGTGATAAAACCTCAGCAGCGCAGAACTTTACATCCACCTCGACAGGATACTTACCAAGATCAGTCGGCCCAAATTTGGAGATATTACTAGTAAAACTGGCTATTTCATCATAGAAATATGTAAACATCCTATATTCCACAAGCATTGCCAATCGTATTGTCTGCTCGGTGAGCAGCAACTGTCTATAAATAAAGATAATTAATTAAATTTTTTTGACAGACATTGAACATTTAAATAAAAAAATACTATTGAATCATCGTCATCAGGGTGTGAGTTTAGATCCCTGGAAGAACCTCTTTAGATCTTTTTGAAAAAATCATTAACACGGACTCTTCAGAGCCCCAGATCTGATGATCCATTGCCTTCAGTTGTTACTTGAAACGAAGAGTAACGTGAACAATATTTGGAGCTTAGCTGAGTAACCTCCACTTCTGTAAAATTAATAATCAATAATGATTGTAAATCGTCACAGATGTTATCTGAGTCCAGTTCATAGACATGGAAGTGTACATTCAGTACAGACCACTTCACTCGACTAGCGGTATTCCCACCGACTAACGGTTTGCTGTATTTTTGAGCCAGATTATTAGTAGAATTTGGTTCTTCCAGATCATCAATGGTCATTTCCTTCGACATGCGCCTGATAAACTGAAGTTGGTCACAATTTTCATCATGTGTATGTTGTAAGGTGCCGAATTTGAAAATATCTTCGGTGAAGAAAAGATTCGACGTTTTTGATAGATATCTCACCCAGTTTCTCTTGATCTATTTGAAAAATACCCAGCGTGACGGTTTCATTTACGTCACTGATAATTTTACGTGGCATCATTGTTTAGATATGTGATATACAGTTTCATATAAATATCCGCGGCTTTTCTGGTAGTAGACCTATTAAAGCTCCTTCCGCTGCTTCTTCAGGCAAACTTTCTTCGCCATTATTTTTCATTTCTATGGTGAAAACGCAATATCTGAAAAACCAGATGACAACATCGAGACTTATTGTTTAACGCTTAGTAACGCAATGTTTTGTTGACCTTAATGACCTACGCATACTATAGCCTGCCAGTAGCCACGCAGGGTCTGACAGACTCATGTGTATACATTTCCCACTAGCAGGTGCACATGGAAATTTCCTCCCAGAGCGACTAGGAAAGTATTTGTACATTATTCTGTTTGACCCGGCGCGGCGGGCGGCGTGACTGACCAAATTACTGGAAAACCATTTTAAATTCAGGTATGTTAATACTTATTTCATATTTTCAAAAGAGTTTGTGGCGGTATCAGGTGTTTTATTTTTAATCTGGATAAAAATTGGAGGTTTACAAGTTTTTTTTTGTTTGAGCAATGAATTCTTGGGAGCTGGAACAGAAAATAATTTTATTTCTATGGGAGGAATCTGAGCAGGAAGGTCATTTTTTGGCTGATGACGCTGAAGATGAAACGACTCCAGACCACATAGAAGAGGGGGAAAGATCATATAGTGAACAGGAAGCTGAAAGCGATACCGAAATATATATTAGGATTTCAGAAGAGCCTGATTTTTTTTGGCTAAAGGTGGTTGCTCGAAGTGGAATAAACATCCTTTTTCACTTCGGACGAGAACACCCAAGTCATCATCTACCTAGAGTAAAAGGACAGTAGGACAAGTCCATGATATGTTGAATGGTATTATCAACAACACCAACAAATATATCTAGTTGCACTTTGCAAGCTATTTTAGACCTACAGATGCCTTGGTGGGAATTAAAGCGCTTATCAGGTACCTACGCATAAAGGAAGCCGTCTAAACACAGATGATGACTTGTGGGCACGTGGCCGAACAGGGATTGATATGTTTTGGCGAACCATGTTACTACAGCGCTTTCGTTTTCTTCTACGTATAATTCGCACTGATGACAAGACTACGAGTGAGACAGCTCCAATTCAGGAGACATTTGATGCATTTACCTTACAAATGTTTAAGAAACACTTAAATAAGTAAACCACTTAAGTGTTTCTTAGTTATGGATCTCCATCAAGTAAAGGCTAATTCGATTAAATTCTTACAAATGTTTGCCTTTTGCTCCACATTTATTCACACATCTTCATAAAATAGAGCCGCTTGGTCTGGCTCCAGGGTGTAAACAGCACAAGTGCTAGTTTAGTGACCCTAAGTGCCTTTTCACACATGTCGGATAAGATCATCCGGTTTACGGATATCCGATCGCGAGGTACGTAACAATAAATGAAAGCTTTCACACGTTTGTCGGACAGTCGGACGCCGGAAACGTGCTAGAAAAACCGGATATCCGACGTCGGATGCCCGGTGTCGGTCTCGTGTGAAACGGGGCTAACGAAGCTGAAAAACGTAAAGGAAACTGGAAAAACGGTCGATGTTTCGAAAAACAAATCTGCCCCCGTTGTCAAAAACGAACAAATCTTAAAATGAAAATGCTTAATAAATGCAGTAAAACAGTAAAAAGCTCGTGCAAAATTGTCGAGTTTTGGATTGACTTTGACAAGATGACAATAATAATGACATATCGTATAATTACTGGTTACTGGTCTCTTGTTGGTGTGATAATGAGGTGTTATTAGGTAAATAATTGATTCGTCTGTGAGGTGTTAATTATTTACCTAATAACACCTGAATATCACACCAATAAAAGACCAGTAACCAGTAATTATATGATATGTCATTATTATTGTCATCTTGTCAAAGTCAATCCAAAACTTGACAATTTTGCACGAGCTTTTTACTGTTTTACTGCATTTACTAACCATTTTCATTTTTAGATTTGTTCGTTCTTGACAACGGGGACATATTTGTTCCTCGAAACGTCGACCGTTTTTCCAGTTTCCTTTAGTTTTTTCAGCTTCGTTAGGGTCACTAAACTAACACTTGTGCTGTTTACACCCTGGAGCCAGAGCAAGCGGCTCTATTTTATGAAGATTTGTAAATAAATGTGGAGCAAAAGGCAAACATTTGTAAGGTAAACAAACATGAATCCTCCACAACAATATAGAACATATCTACATCAATTAAAGGGGGGTGGTCACCACAGTTTATAAATACAAAATGCTTTCCACAATATTCATGAACGGTTTGCAGCAAAACAAAACTTGTGACCGATATATTTCCAGTAAGGGAAAAATCTTGTATTGACGCCCAGCATGCGCTTTGATGATCGAATCCATTCGGACAGTAAGGAAAAATTAAAACCGGAAATAATAACTCTTTATAACAATACAAAGTCGGAAGTTGATAAGGTCAATGAATTTACATTAAGATACAATTGTGCGAGGAACGGCCAACAATGATGGTATTGCATTCTTTACCAAATGTTGCAGGACTTAATTCGCATATCATATTCTGTTCCAACAGCAAACATATTGATTTGGTTAGACGTAAGACGTAAGTATTGGATAGTTAGCACGTGAAGTTAGGTATGATTTACAGAGACATAGGGCCACCTTGAAAAACATACCACGTGATATAAGAAAGCGTGTTTGGGTTAGTTTGGGTTAGCGGGGAGTTCAAACAACAACGGTTCTGACAACAAAACTAAAATTGTTACACATTTCCACATGTCTTCCCCATGCTTTTTATATTTTGTGAACAGTGCCAGATAAATGACCAAACAGAAGATTCAGGTAGTCAAAGTAATTAGATTCATTGATTTGTATTTAAAAAAGTTTGGTATTTAGTTTCTCAATTATTTATAGAACTTTTTTAAAAAATTTAATTTTTTAAAAGTTAAGTTTAATTTTATTTCCAGTTTGGCCCTTAAATAAGTTTAAAACATAAGTTATGAAGCTAGCAGCGCCTGGCACATAGTCGCAACAGACGGCAAGAGCGCCCCCGTTCGTTGTATAACTGGAAACACCTAGAACATCGCTTTACAAGGACTCCTTTGTCTGGCGCACTGCATCGCTGTAGAAATCACTCCCAGGACATCTGTTTCCCCCAAATTACAACCTATAGCTATTCAACCACCGTGTCAATCAACATCTTCACACACACCGCTCGTCGAGTGCTATGGGATCTCCCTTTAGTGTGTGTGTCATTGTCATAAAAAATATGTTATTTAAAGTACGTGAAAATATATGCATAAAAATAAAATATTGGAATTTTTGCTTGATATTAACACTATCGTATAAAAAGTATTGTATGCAACACATGTGACATAAATAACTACTATTTTATCGCATACGGCGCAATTTTTACAAGTTATAAATTTTTGCCATACCTATGTCATATTAGTTTTATGTAGGCATTTTATATATTAGGGCCCCTGAAAAACATCTCATGCTCTTCTGACATTTAATATTTGTACGAGATCCTTCCAAATGGTAATATAGCCATGTTGCCTTTTTCATCATAAAATTTAATATTTAATGCTTTGTTAAATTTTGAATACATCACTATCATCCAGTAGATGCTTCAGGATTATATCTTGAAGAGGGGCCCATCCCTAACCTAAACGTATTTTTAAATTGCAGATGCCAAATACGTTTTGCTCGAGGAAAATACTGTTGTAAAATTATGTCGGACTAAAGTTATTTAAACTAAAACTTTATGCATTTTTTTAACTGCATTGTGCGATGTTTCATAGACGCAAATTTGTCTAAAACCGCATCGAGGTTAATGTCTATATCCTTATAAATATTCATGAGAGCTAGACCGTTTAGTTGATCTTGGCCTATTACTGATCTTAAGTATAATTTAATACGTTTAATCGTCGAAAAGCATCTTTCAAGAGTTGCTGTCGTAATGGGAAGCTTGGTAAATATGTATGATAAGATTTTAACTGCTGCTAAAACTATTCTGCATTTGAAACTTTAGTCGATCCCTGATATTTTTTTGGCTCTCTTGTGTCTATTTTAATGTGCCAATTTCAAATATGACTTCAGTTTTTACCTATTACCACAAACAATATAGCTAGCTATATTGTTTGTGCTATTACCCATACATTTTTAGAGAAGAGAAGAAGAATATAAAATACGGAGAAAATTAAACCATAAAATATGTAATGAGTGTTACAAAATATTCTTTATTTTGGAATTAGGAAAAGAGGATATAATTTGAAGAAATTTTTTTGTAGTCTTTTTTTGTTTGTATGCGCTGGAATCGGTTTCCCCTTTGAGGGGCAAACTACCGACCCCCAACAGTATGCAATTTGCTGGCGCACCTAAGTTTTAAGAATAGAATCCCAAATGCAAGTTAAGAAAATGCAGCTAAAGTGAAATGTTTCAACCTAAGTCCTTGTAAGATTGGATAAGTTCTTCAACTAGTTCTGTATACTTCTCCGATTTCCTATTTCCTAGGAAGTTACTACACATATTTTTGAAGTCCCCGCCTTGTTTTCTGTTTCCAAAAAAGCAGTTTCAAAATTATTGCCCTTAAAAATTTCTCGTAGTTACGGACCAACAAACATGCCTTCTTTAAACTTTAGCTAACTGATACGCGAGAATTTCTCTTTCAAAGGCTTTTCCTGCTTTATTAAGGGATTTATTTTTTTTATAAGCCCTAGTTTCATGCGCAGTAGAGGTAAATAGATTTTCTGCTGCTCAATTATGGGTTCATTAAGGACGTTTTTCAGGCCGGGTACAATTTTATCACGTTTCGGCCATTCTTTCGCTAATACTGCATTGTATTAGCAGGCAAGAACGCCAAACTGGTGAGAGCAGTCTGATTACGGGGAGTGTCACCCCCGCCATTCCGAGATGCCACGGGATGTGGCCCATCCAATCCCATCGTCATCCTCCAGGCTGGAGAACACCAAAGTACAAAGTCTGGAGCTGATCACTGGAGGGTGACCGAACAAACACCATTCTCACCGCTTTCAGACTAGGGACCACCAAAGGAATAAGTCTGAGGCCGATGCTTCCAGTGGAAGCGGCTCTAGGTGGTAGATGCATAAGCCTACTCAAATCGTCCGGTGAAGGACCACCCCACCAGAACTGGGAAGCGTTAAGTGGTTTTTTCGAATCACGTTCGGCTTCGGCGCTGGTGGTTCCGGGTTTCACAGTAGGAATATATGGACATGATGACGCTCCCAGGATCAAAACATTCCGGAGGTAAACTCCCCGGCTATTCGGATCTCCGGGCGCCGGGTGGCCATGTGGGCCCTTCATGCAACGTTTCACAGGCAGCAAAGATACCGAACCAATTCAGAATAGATTTTTGCAACATAAGAGGCCTAAATGCAAACATTAATTCGGTATACCAACATCTACAAACAACGAGACCACACATATTAGCCCTTACAGAAACGCAGGTATGTTCTACAACAACAGTAAACTACCTCAACCCTGGTTACGACCTACACTCCCGATTTAGACATAAGTTCGGAATATGCCTTTTTGTCCGAAGCGACCTTTCGTGTCACCGCGAGAAAATACACGAATCGAACAACCTTGACGTCATGTGGCTCAATTTCACTGCCAAGGGATTAACCAAGTTCATATGCTGTCTCTATCGCCCTCCGAGCGATAGAGCTTACCAAAGCTTTTTTACAACCCTAGGTACTACTTTTGATTCAATACAGGTCGACCACCCCAACTCAAAAATAATCGTTCTGGGAGACTTAAATGCCCATATCACCAACTGGCTTAAACATCACAACGAGAGCGACAACGAAGGTAGAGAAGCTGAAGCATTTGCAATCAGCTGCGGACTTACTCATCTTGTAGACGAACCAATTCGAAGCTCAGAAAGGGGTGAATTTGGCGCCCTCCTGAATCTCTTTCTAACCACAAATCCTGACCGGTACACAATTACAGTTGGTCCGCCATTAGGTACTGCCGACTACAAACTTATTACAACGGTTTGTGAACTGCAACTCCTACAGAAGGATCCACCATTGCCTCGTAAAATCTGGCATTACTACTGTGCAAACTGGGGATTTAAGAGAGTTCTACCTGGATTTTCCTTGGCTCGACGTCTGCTTTGGCACTGACAACCCGTCAGTCTGTTGCGAAGAGATTACGCAAGCGATTGCTTCAGGAATGGAAGCACGCATACATCCCAAATTCCATCAAGATACCGTCAAACGGAAAGCCCTGGTTCGACAGAAGATGCGAAAGAGCCGTAGGTAGGAAACAACAAGCTTACAAGTACTGGCAGCAAATCAGACCGCTGAAAGTCGCAGTTATTTTATCGAAGCGAGAAACGAATGCAAACGTGTGATTGACGAAACTAAGGGCAAACAGCATAAAAAAAACAGGAATACATTTTTGCAATGCTCCAGTGTCTCCAGGTCGGTAGCAAAGGCGGTAAGTAATAACTACAAAAAGGTCTCTTCTACCTTTGACAGACGAACGCGGCGTCACGACGGCTACAGCTAAGGAAAAAGCAAACATGCTCGCGGAAATGTTTTCATCGCACTTTACCTTAAACGTCCCCCATGTCAAGGTTTTCCCCACCATATGCAACATCAACACTACCATGACAGATGCTGTTTTACCACCGTGACATTCGTAAAATCATCAAAAAGCTAGATACGCAAAAGGAATCAGGGCCGAAAGGAATACTTGTCATCGTGTTAAAGAACTGCGCCAACGAACTAACACCAATTTTTTCCAGACTTCTCTCTGTTTTACCGAAAAGGGATTTATCCATCTTCTCGGAAAAGATCTCGAGTACAACCTGTTCCAAAAAATGGCAAGAAAACCACGCCCTCAAACTATCGCCCAATTGCATTGCTTCCAATAATCTCCATAGTCATAGAACGTGTAGTCAATCAGCAACTACTCAAGTACCTCGAGATCAATAGAATAATTAGCGATAACCAACACGGCTTCCGCAAACAGAGATCGACAGGAGATATATTGGCCTATGTCACTCAAGCCGGCTACAGACGGCATGGCAAGCCTTGGCCAATGTCCGCTCGTTCCAACATTGGCCCATCATGTGTATGCAAAATATATGGCAAAGCAAAGCCAACGTTGGCGCTGGCCAGGGTTCGCCTAGAAAGCGGTATTTTGACAAACATCAAAGGGAGTTTGTTGAAACTCGTCAGTGGGCTTGATCGCCATACACACGACATATTTTAGTGCGCGCCTCGTCATCCAAGAGAACTTGAGGTTAATTGTGTTTTAATAATTTCTAATCTGTTTGAATAATTTATGGTAGGTACCCCTTGAAGAAGTTCGTCGTGCACGGTAAGTACTGCAGTAAATTTAATAATACTTCTTGTTGTCAATTATTGTTTTTTTTAAGCAGAAATTACTGAAAACTGGAGCAATGAAACAATTATGGAATTCCTTAATTTATATGGACAGTACACGGTTATTTGGGCCCCACAACATGTTAACCATAAAAACAGAAATTTGATTTCCTATGCATGGGCTGCTATTGTCAATGAAATGTCCGTTACATGTACAGGGTTATCCAACGAGGACTAGACAAGGCGATTTTTTGACTTTCCCTGTACTTTTATAAAAAAAAAAACTGAAATAGCCATCTTATGTAAGTTTCTCCCGCGAATTCGGATATGTTCAGCAAAAAACAATTGAACATCAAATAAAAGTGCTAGGGGTCACTTTGATATTTTTTTAAATGGAACACCCCGTATATTACTACATTTTTGGGCTCTCTAGAAAAATCTAAACACATTTTGTATATAATATCCTATACCTATCTTTAGCTGTTTACCAAATATTGACAGTTGAAAGTCGGGCATTTTGACACTTTGACAGGCTCTAAAATCTAGACTGCACGAGATCAAAGAAAACGGTTTGCACATTCCTATCTTGGGTTTTCATAAGCTATCGAATGATAGTAACTTTGAATTTAACCGGTGGTTTAAAAGTTCCGGTTAATTTTATCCGCAGGTTAAATTCGAAGATACTGTCATTCGATAGTTTATGAAAACTTAAGATAGGAATGTGTAAACCGTTTTCTTTGATCTTGTGCGGTTTAGATTTTAGAGCCTGTCAAAGTGTCAAAATACCCGACTTTCAACTGTAAATATTTGGTAAACAGCTAAAGATGGGTATAGGATATTATATACAAAATGTGTTTAGATTTTTCTAAAGAGTCCAAAAATGTAGTAATATACAGGATGTTCCATTTAAAAAATATCAAAGTGACCCCTAGCTCTTTTATTTGATGTTCAATTGTTTTTTGCTGAAAATATATTTTTTTTATGGCAGTGGCACACACACTAAAGGGAGACCCTATGGCGCCTATGGGTGTGTGTGCGAAGATGGTGATTGACACGGCTCTTGAATATTTGTAAGTTGTAATTAGTGGGAAACAGATGTCCTGGGAGTGAGTTCCACAGTGATGCAGTGCGCCAGACAAAAGTTCTTGTAAAGCGATGTTCTAGGTGTTTCCAATTGTACTACGAACTGGTGCGCTCTTGCCGTCTGTCGTGACTGTCTGACAGGAGCTGCCAGGGGCGGGATGAGGCGGACCAAATCCTGGGAACATCTGCCGTGAAAGTATCTGTAAAACAGAGATATCTCGGCTACATGTCTGCGGTGTTCCAGACTATCTAGATTCCGGGTCAACTCCGGGTCGCCGACGAGACGCACTGCTCTCTTCTGAATGGAATCCAGCAGCTTTAGGGTGTGCTTTGGTGCGGCACCCCAGATATGTGAGCAATATTCTAAGCACGGTCTTATTTGCGCTTTGTAGAGCAAGAGCAACTGCTGCGGTGTATAGAGTTCTTTGTGGCGAAATAGCGCACCAAGCTTCTGGGAGGCTGATTTTGCGATGTTAGCAACGTGGTCATGCCAGGACATATTGCTGTTGACCGAGATACCCAGCAGTCCGATTGACGAGGATGAAGGAATGGTCGACCCTGCCATAATGATGTCAGGGCCCGCTGTATTGGCCCTCTTGGTAAACGTGGCTGCTGCGCGGAAGAAAATTACATAAGATGGCTATTTCAGTTTTTTTTTATAAAAGTACAGGGTTAACCGGAAGTTAGTTTAAAATCTATTGAACAGACAGACAGACGGATACGAAAGCGAGCTAATAAAAACATGGTAAAAACATGGAATGGTAACAAAAAAATGCCATAAGTCTCTGTTCAGTCCTCGTTAGAACGCTCTGTATATATACAATTAATAACGATATTATGTTTATAGATGTTGCCAAGATACTTCCCCATTTGTTGAAAAGAACTCGTCAAATTCCAGTCGAGTAGCTCTTCGTCCTAATCTTGAAGAAGGTGTGAGACAGTTGCTGCTTATGCCTTCGTTTCTCCACGTGCCCTCCACCAATTGCCCATCTTGTTCACTATGAAAAGTTCCTGGTGGAGCATACAAATCTGATGAGCTATCACTTTTTCGTAAAAAGTTGTGTAATTATACACACACAAGTCATAGTGATTGTAGCCACATTATCCAGTTGTAGCATCATAGGCTTCTAAATACACGAAAGACCGATACCATAATACCAAAAGCATTTTCAACTATCCGCCTTCCTTGTAGTGACGGTAGTTAAAAATTCGTTGGCTGCTTCCTTTTGGATGAAATCTTGGAAAGGGTTTCAATAGATGGTTAGTCAACGGAAAAGCATCGTCTGCCACGAGCACATAGGGCACTGAAAGCCGTCTTCCACGTAGGAGTGCATCTGTTGGTAGAGGTAATTCATTTGAGACAATTTTCTGATACAGTGATGTATTTTTGTAATCCCCTCCATCGCTTACCCTGCCCTGGCACCCCACATCTGCATATAGAAAGCAATAGTGGGCATCCACCAGGGTCATCAAAACAATACTGA
Source organism: Pissodes strobi (assembly GCA_016904865.1). Classification (NCBI taxonomy): domain Eukaryota; kingdom Metazoa; phylum Arthropoda; class Insecta; order Coleoptera; family Curculionidae; genus Pissodes; species Pissodes strobi. The sequence goes on from MU183112.1 coordinate 217,767, forward strand.
ACTGGTGCTTGTAATTTATAAATTCAGAGCCACTGTTAAAGGGCGACTGAATTAAGATGTGTTTACCACCTAGGGCTTCCAAGCAATCGGAAAAATTCCATAGCGCATCAAAGACTCTCGCCACGTCTAGCCATTCCTCAGGCCTTTGTTTTAACTGGAAGCAAAGAAATAATAATATAATAGTCGTCAGTCATCTAAGTTCACGACCGCTTTATTCAAGTAAATGTTAATGAGTTAACACTTTTTTTTCAGAAGGACACAAACACACCAGCTACTACGGAACATTATGATAATGAAGGTGAAGCATCAGTGGCCGAGGAGAGTAATATTATCTTTAAATTGCAGATGATGCAGCAAGTACGGGAACAGTTGAGTCTAATCGGAAAAGAAAAGTCGACAGCAGTCTGAACTTCATACATAGCCCTATAACAAAAGCAAGGAAAGCTTTGGACGCTATAACTAGAAATAGTAGAGCAGACGCTGCTATTGCTTCATCATCGGAGTCGGACTCCATTTTTTGTGTGACTTGTGTACGCTTGTACAACGTTTGCCTTCACTTGCCTCGAAACAACTGGCAAAGATAAAACATGTCGTGTGTACGGGCGACTGTTCGCGAATATCAAGCCAAGACCAGCATTTCTACAAATGCTCGCTGAAACGTTGGCCAAGACTTGCCATGCCGTTTGTAGCCTGCTTCATATATGGAGTAGGGCAATTGAAAACTACGGAGAATCTAGTACGATTGCGTTGGATATTTTGGAGGCATTTGACAGAGTTTGACATGACGGATTACTCAACAAACTGCCGTCCTTCGAACTGACAGCGTCTATGCAGCTGGCTTGCCAGTTTCCTTAAGAACCGATCTCTGCACGTTGCAGTTGACGGACACGTCTCAGACACATTTACCATTAATGCGAGAGTGCCTAAGGGCGCAATACTTTCCCCAACTCTGTTCTTCATCTATATTAATGACCTGCTTACCGCAACCAATAATCCTGTTGACAGTATTGCAGATGACAGTACCCTCGTCTCCCAATTTAGATCAGAAAAACCTTTAGCAGCGACTGAGACTTATCATCGCAGACAGGAGTAGATTACAACAATTAATCAAAAACTGGAGAAAGGTCGAACCTGGGGCGACAGGAATTTGGTCCAGTTCATGCAGCCACGTTTACCAAGAAAGCCAATACGTCGGGCCCTGATATCATTATGGCAGGATCTACCATTCCTTCACCCTCGTCAATCGGACTACTGGGTGTCTCGGTCAACAGCAGTATATCCTGGCATGACCACGTTGCTAACATCGCAAAACCAGCCTCGCAGAAGCTTGGTGCGCTATTTCGCAACAAAAAACTGTATACACCGCAGCAGCTGCTCTTGCTCTACAAAGCGCAACTAAGACCGAGCTAGGAATACTGCTCACATATCTGGGGTGCCGCACCTAAGCACACCCTAAAGCTGCTGGATTCCATTCAGTAGAGAGCTGTACGTCTCGTCGGCGTCGGCGACCCGGAATTGACCCGGGATCTGGATAGTCTGGAACACCGCAGACATGTGGCCGAGATATCCCTGTTTAACAGATATTTCCACGGCAGGTGTTCCCAGGATTTGGCCCGCATCATCCCGCTCCCAGCAACGCTTGTGAGACAGTCGTGACAGACGGTAAGAGCGCACCCGTTCGTTGTACAACTGGAAATACCTAGAACATCGCGTTACAATGAGTCCTTTGTCTGGCGCACTGCATTACACATCTGTTTCCCCCTAATTACAACCCACAACTATTCAAGAACCGTGTCAATGAACGTCTTCGCACACACACCGCTCGTCGAGTGCCATAATATGATATCCCTTTAGTATGTGTGCCACTGCCATAAAAAAAGAGATAATGTTGGTTTCTGTCTCGGTTGTTCCAGTCCCATAAAAAGCAACAGTATATCTTGTAAGTGTTCCAACAACTTCTAAATCGGCACAGATATTACATTGATGATGTTTGTACATAATACTTTGAAGTAATATGCGTATGTTCTTTTATGTTTATTTCATTTTTACAACGTGACCCATAGCAAAGAATGGTTGTTGATTTCCATTAAACAATAAAACTGCCTTTAGACTTGTCTTCGATAAATCAATAAACAGTCGCCACTCGGTAGGGTTAAACCAAAGACCAAGTTCGTTCATTAAACCTGGAATATTGTGACAGTAAACCAAGTAATTTTCCATTGCAAACATACTGCCAGCTTAGACTCCCTTTTCAGATGCGTAGAAACGTTTAACCCTTCGTGTAGGAGATTCCACTGCTGCAGACGAGATCCAAGGAGCTGCGTCTTTGTTTTGGAAAGATCCAAATCACGAAAGATCGTTGCTTGCTGCTATTAAATTCCTAATCGTCTTCCTCCTGAAGCTTGGTGTAAATCGTTTATTTCAAATTCCTAGTCTATTTTGTGTGTTTTCTAAAAGCCTTAGGGACAGGTATGCTTGAAGCATCATGAGACTCAGGTCTAATGGCTTAGAGAATATTAGGATATTTAATTTTGTGTTTGCTTTTACCAGCAAACCCCGCGATTTGTGTTAAGTAAAAATATTCTAATTCATTCATGATTCAAAAATTATATAAACTGCTTGACAGAAAAATTGAAAAAAACAAAATTTTAGCTTCATTTTTTAAATTTGAAAACGAGCTGGCGGATTTTGATGAGTTTTTCTGATCCTGAAAGGTCGTTTTATTGAGATTTCACTTCAAGATAACGCTTTGCGCTAACAAGACTGTTTGGATAATTGGATACAAAGCTGAGAAAAAAATAGTACTTAAAAAAGTTTAAACTGTTGCATTTGCGTCAGACGAATCCTTCAGATGCTGAAAAATCATTCCATTTAGGACTCATCTCAGGAAGCCGCCTTACCCTTACAAGGATATTTATATATTACATAAAGGAGCAGAAAATAAGACAAACATTGAAAAAGTCTAAGTTGTTTTTCTTTACGGTCACATTTTCCTTAATACTTGGTCCACTTCCGACTCACCGCATATCCGCTACCCTCCTTGGGATGCTGCTCACCAATGCATGCTAATTGTCTTCGCTAAGCCATCCAGATTATTATACTCATACTCCCACTGATTCAACCTTAATTTTATTCTCTTCTACACATGCTCTGTAACGATCATATCGGGGGCTCTAGTAAGCTATTCCATTCGCTCAATGTTATTATTTCTCAAAATTTCTTAAACCATTCTCGATCTATGTGGACGAGGCTTCCACTTTCATTTTAACAATCTGAATAATCGACAACCAACAACAAAATGCGATTGCTAGCAATGAAATATAACGATCACTAGATCTTAAAAGGCAAGAGCTTCCAAAGCCAGAAAAAATGTATGAGCAACATATTCAACACTATTTTGGATTCATAGCATTACTTTCTTTTTTATTCTGTACAATGGAGAATTGAAAATGCAAACGTTCAGTATAATGTTGGCTGTGCTTGAATAAAAAATTGTTTGATTATCGATAGAAATATTGTTGTTGATGAAACTATAGCAGAATTTCGTAATTTATTACATAAAAAGGCCGTTTTTGGAGAAAATTTTTGTAAGAAGGCTACAATTCAAAAACGCCGCAAGATTTGACTTAGACTTCAAATCGCGCCTATTATGTAATACAACAAACAAACAGGTACTAACGCAAATGCAGCAGCTTAAGTGTTTTAAGTTTTTAAACTAGTTATTTCAGCCGTGTATAGTATCCAAATATTCTTGTTAACGTAAAACGCCTCCTCGACGATACATCTCAATCAAATGACCTTTCAGGATCTAAAAAGCTCATCAAAAACCGCCAATTCCTTTTCAAACTATAACACTTTAAAAATGATGTTAAAATTGTGTTGTGTGAATTGTTCTTAGGTTCATTCGAATTCCTTGATTGAACCATATGGACTGAATGCTGATTTGAACCTGAAGTGTAATTGTCTATTCAACGAGATTGTCTTTTGATTTTTAGTTAATTCACCTCAACATCCAACTCAAAAAATTTCTTCCAGTGCTAACAGAGCTATTGATACCACTTTGTTGGACATCACATTTGATAGTCCTCTGACTTGGTCTTTCGGAAAAGCTTTCGTATATTTTTAATAATAAACCTCAAGGGTATGGATGTTCGAACATGGATGTATGTCTATTATTCAACCTTTCATTCGCATATGAATTGCCGCAAGTCCAGAAGAGTTTTCCGTGCCAGAGAGTTGCGAAAATAATTGCCGGAATTGGACCTTGGGACCATTGTACCCAAACCACATTTTATCAATTTTAGTGTCATCTCGGTGCTCTCATTATATATCAATTGTTGGAATTAATAATGTCATTAAATGTTTTTAAAGCTAATGCAATACCCACCATTGCTACTTCGTATACAAAAATATCGACTTTTAAAATCAGCTAATAATTAAGTTATTGTCAAATTACACAAAATCATATGCCTTCTGTCTTGAAAGAGCTTCCATTTAACAAGTTTAAGCTGAAACTTATTCAACAATTAAAAAAACTGCTATGAATTTCTGAAGTTAGATATTGATGTTCCGCATTTTGAATAGCATGTGCAGATGTTCAAAATGCGGAACACCAATATCTGACTTCAGAAATTAATTCAATGACAATCATTCGATTGTCAGAGGATATTCTGAAGTATACTGTATTGGTCATGTTGTAGTTTAGTTGTATGTGTAGCTTACATGATATAGACGTGCTACAAATAATTTATTGTTAAGCGATGAATATGAATAAATAATCCATTTACCAAAACTGGCAAACCCTGCAAAAAACGAGTTTTCCTTACCTATAGAAACTATAGCTGCTCTGTACAACCAATGGATATGAATACGTTTGGCAAAGTTCTTTCTCAAATTCGCCAAATCTACATCAGTCCACCAAATATTCATCGCGGCAACATACAAGGATTCTGACATTTTAAGCCGCAAGAAGCATGAAGTTATGCTTGAGGTAAAAACTACAAAAATGCTCTTTGGAGAACGCTCCGCCTCAAAAATTAAAAGCTGTGTCGTCGACTGAAGAACGTATAAGAAGAGATGTAGTAGAAAGGCTTCAAGTCATTCAGAATCAGTTGGAGTCCCCCTTATTATCAAATATTAAATTGGACAATAATATTAATTAGGAAAATGTTGATGTTGTATTGATAAATAATATTTTGTTAAAAATACGTGTTTTTTTTAAATAAATCATTGCAGCAAAGTACTTCTGTACTGCAATCGAAATCGACAGAAAAACTGCACTTTAGACAGGATTATATACAAAAATATTATGTAACTTAAGACTCAATTAATCGAAGTTGTCTAAATTTATATCATAAATAAAGTAAAATTAAACTATAATTCATACAATTTTCAAGGCATAGGGGACATAAAAATACTGAAATTTTTGTACACCAACAAATACCAATAAAAGATATTCTTATCAGCAAGCATTAACAATTTTGTGGATCAGCGATGAGCTAGCAGTGGAGCCACAAAATGTATTTAGTCATTCTTTTACAGAGCTGCGCATATTTAATCTTTTGGCTGAATGTTAAGTTTTGTGCAAAAAAACTTAAAGCTCGCTAGATAAACAGCTTCCGTCAAAACAGTAACCATTTATCATTGACTTAAAAGCGCATGACCCTGTGTATGAAACCATCCCCTTACTTAAGATACAGGATTTTGGAAAAAAGTTAAGATATAAAAGTTGTTTGGAATATTTTAAATTTTTAATTTATTCCATTTTCGTATATGCAGGGTCGGCTAGCATCAACTTCGCTGTTTTAAACGGGAAACCCTACTTATAATCTCAGATGTAGAGAGTGCATTTAAAGACGGATTATATGCAATAGTATGGTTCTCTGGCGCAACATCTCAGATTTACTGGCGTTTTTCTTCAATTAATTTTCTTCTATTTAAAATATTACTTCATTAGACTTTATACATTCGGTTTTGGGACACCTCATATATGTAAAGAAATAAAAGGGAGAAAAACAAGTCATAAATTGAAATCGGGTTGTGCGAGGTTTTTTTGGAAGAGATCCGAAAGGGTATCGCTCGAGAACGGGGGATAGATAGTCAAAAGCCGGCGCAGTGTACGGTTTTTTTTTTGGTGCATTGTTTTGGTTCTGTGCTTTAACATGTCATTACACTCAGCAAAATTTATAATATTGTTATTAACATAATTTGTACAAGTAATTCTTTTATTCTCAGGTATAATTCATATTTGATGGCATAACCTGTGTACATATTTAATGAAATCCTTTTATGCTGTGAACAACACTGCTTTAAATGAAAACAGAAAATGTATTATTTGCTCTTTTCGTGCCAGGGTTTTAATTTTAGTGTGACTGAGAGTGTACACAAGGGCCTTGATGAATCTACTAACGATTTCCTACCCTGACGGGACAATATCCTAGTTATAAATGTAATGATCATTCTAGAGATATTGGCCCAATTTGCGACTAAATAGCTGGGTAGCCTCCGTAATCCAGGACCTCAGTACCTTGCAGCGGCGTCTGGCTAATTAACAACAACCCCTTCAGTTTTAAATGTATTGTTACAAGTGTACAACTACGAATTGTGGTACGAGAGACAGTAATTTAATTAATTATTATACTAATAAAGGTTATACAGCATAATTCGGTTTAGGAATTTAGATCGAGGGTCTCTCTGCCGTACTCTTTCCCCTCGTGAATTCCAGGCTAATCCCGGCACGTTTTTCTCTAATAATTTGGCACGTTTTCGCTAATAAATTAGGCGTATTAGGAATATGTGGTTTAATTTACATGACGCACCTTTCCATCAAATTTCCCTAATTTTATTTATTTATTTATTTATTTATTTTACAATACCGGCCTTACAGGTAAATTACCCATCTACAAGTCAGGAAGCAAATATATACAGTAGATTTTTTAATACAACTAGTGGAAAGATACAAAAAACGAAACTTAAAAAAACTTAAAAAATACGAGACTTAAAAATATCCTAAAATTCAGATAACATAACTAGAATTAACCTAACCTAATAAGTAAAAATACTGTTAGATACATAGAAAGTTCGATATGGAAAAAAAAACAAAAAAAGAAGAAAAACAAAAAATTGAGAAAAATCTGTTTTATAACAAAGAAGTATAAAGAGCTAAAATTACCATATTATTAGTGTTCAAAAGTGCGACATATGACAGATTTTGCTATATTAAAAATATCAATCTGGGCCTCAGTATTATAAATATTACAAATATTATAGATCGGCGAAAATTTTAGGAAATTTGTTCTTGGGGTGGGCAGATAAAAAAAGAGTTTGTTGCCTGCTGCAAATTCTTGGAATTAAAAAATTTAGTCTCGATAACAAGTCTGGACAATCAATGGCGTTGTGAAGTAATTTATAGAGTGACATGATGATAGAGCAAAATACTTTCTACGTGCATTTAGTGAGCAAAGATTAAATCTACTAAGTAGGTCATCTTGTGGAAAGCCCTGTGGTGGGTATACACTATCGCACTTAAACCAAAGGTATTTCAAAAATGTTCTTTGAACTTGCTCCAAACTATTAATATGTATGTTGTATCCTGGAGCCCATACAACCGCAGCATATTCCAGTCTAGATCTAACATAAGAAAAATACAACGTCTTTACAACCTCTATATTTTTAAAATCACGAGTATTTCTTGAAATAAAGCCATATAACTTAGATGCTTCGGAGATTATCGTGTCTATATGTAGGCTAAAGCTCAGCTTTGAGTCAAAAAGTACACCTAGATCTTTAAAAGAATGAACTCGTGTTAAAGAATGACTATTTAAAACATAATTAGATATAATCGGCTTTACTTTATTTGAGAATGACAAAACGTTACATTTTCCTACATTCAGTTTTAAGCCATTTTTAGAGCACCAGTCGTTTATTAAGTTAAGATTATGCTGAAGTCTATCGCAGTCATAATGATTTTAAATTCTAGTGTATAATTTAATATCGTCTGCATAAAGTAAAAAGTCACAATTGAGTTTATTACCAATGTCGTTAATAAAATAGTTGAAAAGAAGCGGTCCCAAGACAGATCCTTGGGGAACACCGGATGCAACATCATAAGGATTTGATTTGGTGCCCTGTAGTTCAACATATTGGCTGCGGTTAGTTAAATATGAAAGAAATAGTTCTAACAAGGAATTTGAAAAACCAAAATCACCCAACTTATTCAAAAGTAGCTATCTAAATCTAATTGATCAAAAGCCTTTGAAAAATCAAGGTATATGGCATCAAGCTGATCTCCACAATCCAAAGCCTCTGAAATTTGCTGTGTTATGACCATAAGGTTTGTTGTTGTCGACCTCCCCCTAAAAAAGCCATGCTGCTGTGGAATAATCATGTTTTTGGTTAAAGGAAAAACTCTGTCATGAATAAGATATTCAAACACTTTGCAGAAATTACATATAATAGAAATGGGTCTATAGTTACATATATCAGAGTTATTACCCTTTTTGGATATCGGACATACCTTTGATACTTTCCATATTTCAGGAATAGATCCTAGGCGAAGACAAAGATTAAATAATATCTGCAAAGGTTTTGCAAAGATGTATCTGCAGTATTTAATAATGAAAGCTGGAATTAGATCTGACCCAGTTGTAAATTTTGGTTTAAGTTTATTTAATGCACGAAGTATTTCGACTTCGGAAAAGTGCGAGATATTAATATTAATAGCATTACAGATATTTTGGTCGCTGCCAACATTAAAATTATTTACTGAAAAAGAATTTTGAAAAAAGTGTGCAAAAGAGTTTAGTATTTCAGAAGTACTGTTAAGTGACATGTCAATATAAAACATGATTTTAGGGATACAATGGGTAGTTTTTTTACTCTTAATAAAATTCCAGAATTTTTTTGGGTCATTCATAATGTTGTTTTCAATATTTGATATGTAGCGAGAGTAGGAGCTTGAAATATTCCTTTTAGTTTTACAGCGTAAATCCTTAAATGCATCTATATCGGCTACCCTGCCATACTTTTTATACTTTTGATAATATTTATTTTTCATTTTTAAGTCCTTTATAATATCTGCTGAAAACCAAGGCAGATAATTCCGCTTAGGGATGACGTTATATTTCGGTACAAAAGAGTCCCATGTATTAAAAATAATTCTATAAAAATCATTAAATCCATGCTCAACAGACAATGAGGTTTCCAAGAGCGACCAATTTATTTTCTGAAAGGCACTATAAAGACTAATGTAGTCCACTTTTTTAAAATTATATGCATTTTGCAAGTTTATTGAATTTTTACATCTAAAGTTGATTGATTGACAATACTTTAAATATACTATAAGAGATGGATGATGGACGTCTTCATCTACTAGAGGATCCAGTGACCTTTCGACTCGACAGTCCTCATTATTGTTTATAATTAAATCCAGAATTCTGTTATTACAATTTTTTATATGATTATTGTGTTTAAAATTTAAAGAATGCATAAAGTTAAACAAGGTTATACAAAGTTTATCATGAAGAGCACCATTAATGGAGTCAGCAAAGTTCGGTATGTTAAAGTCACCCAGGATACAGATATTGTCACAATAGATGCAGTTGAGAGACATTAAGCATTCGAAAAGGTTTTCCAACATCTCGACATTTACCGGGGGTGGAATGTAAATAACAAATATGACAATAAAAGAATAGTCAAGCAAAACTTTAACACCAACAATGTCGATTGCCGGTGCAATGATACCATGATCTATATTTATTTGTTGACTATTAAATTTCTTATTTATCGCCATCAGTGTACCACCACCACGAGACTTTCCCGTTCCTACAAACTTTCTGTCAGTTCTAAAAGTGTTATAATTTTCGGCTATTATTTCACCATTCAATATTGAAGCGTCTAACCAGGTCTCAGTAAGCGCTATCAGATCGAAACTGCAGCAAGCTGTACTATTAAATAAATCAGCAGTTTTTGTTCTCAATCATCTAACGTTCTGATAATATATCGTCAAACGGTTGCTAAGCCTGGCACAACATCGATCATTAACGAGAGCCACCATTGACGTGGGCGGGGTCAAAGCAGGACTAGGTTCCAAATTTGCAGAGTGGGCAGGTACATTAGCACCATTTTTACCCAATAATTCATAAACTAATTGTTATTAATTTTGTTACCGTTGGACGCATTTCGAGTAAGTAAAATTGTGCAAGATATAATAATAACACAACGTAGGGATTGGTTATCTTTTTAATCTATTTTGACGGTCATTGGCAAACTAAAGACATATCACAACTTTACTTATATCATTCAACTATATGTGCCCGTGTATGTTATACTACAATACATACGATATTTTTAAATTGGAATACGTACGATATATTTTTTTAAATTTGTTTGGTCGAATCAAATGCAAAGGCTTAAAAATACATTTTATTTACATTGGGAGTACCAATAGCAGTTCAGGAGAGGCCAAAAAACCTAACTGATATGCCCGGAGAGCCCTTGCGGCATTCCCCAGATCTCCTCTCAACCAACTTAGTCTTCCTGATTTCTTGATCAAGGCCAGGACCGCTCTCCGTGGCAAGCATACGTCAATGGTATCATCCTTTTTTCCATACTCCGTCAGGTAGCGCTCTCCTCATGACCCATCGGGTTCATGTGTCTTCTTAGACGTCAGTACCGCGTAAATAACACCGTGTGACCAATCTCTCGCCAAGAGCTATTCCGGCCTGGTTTTATCAAGCTCGGCGATAAAGTTCTTCGCCTGTCTGCCCCCCTTGAAAGTTTCTCCACTGTCTTGAGAGAGCCTGATCAATTCGCTCTCTGATTGCCGCTCATATTTGGGATCTAGAAATACCTAAAAAGGGCTCCGGGCCTATGAACGGAATGCCAGAGCCGAGTCTTACAAGTTGATCTGCCACTTCATTCCCCGCCACCCCGTTGTATCCCGTCTTACCCATACCCAGTTATTCACTTTTGCTCTGTGCCGGCCTCTCCAAGATATCCCCGCACTCCTGAACCAATTTAGACTAAGTCCTGGGTGCACAAACCGCCCTGAATGCAACTTGGCTATCAGAGCAAATTACTACTTCCTCTTCATTCCTTTGTCTGATCTCGCCCATTGCTGCACAGCCCTGGCGGACTTTTGTCTTACCAGTCGTGAGCCATCGGTGTACCAAATGAATGTTCCCATTGCCCCTTTAATGGTATGGTCACTGTGTATGCTCTCTTGTCTTCAGATACTACGGCTCTGTATGAGGATAAGTCTCCCCATCTGCCCTTAGGAAATTCTTCCATGTCCAACTATTTCACGTTCTTCTCTCCAGAAACCATTGTCCGCAAACGCATGAAGGCAGACATAGCTTCCTGAACGACCCAGGCCTCGGGTGGTGGAAAACCTAGCAGGACATCTAATGTTGCTGTTGGCGTTGCTCTCATGGACCCTGTGTTGCTAGCCTTTGAATTTTTGCCAGCTTCAGACAGGTGTTATTGTGCTCCACCGTGGACCACTACACCACCGAGCCATAGACAATCCTCGACCTGATCGTGCCGTACAGTTAACACACAATCCGTTGGCTAAGCCCCCAAGTTACGGCCACCGCTCTCCTCAGTTGCCAGAACATTGCCCCCAACAATTTAACTGTTTTTGGAAGTCCATTAGATCTCCCAGGTACTTCACCTCACTCACAGAGTTAAGTGATTCACCATATATTCTAGGAGCTATGAACCCGTCTAGGTTTCTTCTTTTTGTAAAAAGGATTGTCTCCGTTATTGTCGAATTTACCGACAAACCGGTCACCTAACACCATTTGTTTACCTTAAATATAACAATAAAAAAATAACTGATTAGCTTAAAAAGTGTTCTACATGTCCACCATCTTGAATTAGACATGTGGAGAATAAAGGCTCTGTGCAAGTACTGGACATTTATTTGTCGCTTAGCAGCACTCAAGTATATCCATGTTTTTCTTCAATACAATACATTTCTAATTATTTATCAACTTAAAACGTATGTCAAACTAAACTTTGTTAGAATGACATACACCAGGTTTGTAAATTTGACATAAATCAGTAGTATTCAAAAAAACAGCTTTTTTGATCATCCCGAAATATGAATGGTGAAACATAAATAGTGATCAGTGCTCATTGTAGCCGCCTTGCATTATATTGGTATTGTTATAAATAACTAACTTTATAGATTTAGGCTTAAGCAATACCTAATAAAGATTTAATCTGAACACAGCTTTTAAAATCTACTTAATCTTCTAGGTTAATAAAATATAAATAATTATTATTGATAAATCCAGAATGAAATTAATCAATTATTCAGATTTTTTTTAAAATAAGCTATATCCTGTATATAATCATTAAGAAGTCCAAAACACTGACTCACAGATCCATGTTGTTATATATCGATGCATTAAGAAAAAATCAAGAAATTTTACGAAACGCAAAAGATGACAGCACTATAAAATTTTTTAATTTAAAAAATTGCATCTTACGCAGCAGATAACGTAAGCTTTTGTATTTTATTGGCATTTAAATATAGATCAAAACGCCAGTAAATTCGAAACGTTGGATCACAGACTCATACCATTAAATATCGGTAAACTCTTCTTTAAAGACACACTCTAAATCTGTAACAATAAATAGAGTGCCCCATTTAAAATAAGCAAGCGGGTGTCAGCCGATACCACAATGAAAATAGAATACATTAGAAA
>MU183113.1:0-13609 GCA_016904865.1 Pissodes strobi
CAAAGTTGTAATTCTGTTAAGAACCCACGGGAAAAACGTAACAATATCCTATTTCATCGAATTATGAACTATTGAGGCAAAAAAATTATACACAATTTGTATCATTCCAGTTGGAAGGAATCATACAAATAATAGTCCTAATTATTCTAAACCACTTGCAATTTTAATATAAATTTGAAATTGAATTGAGTGTTGTATTTCATTTTCAAACAAGTATTGATTTAGACTTGTTTTCTGTTTTGTCACTTTGGGCCAGGTTTATGTTGTTCTGTAATTTGGAATTGTGAAAATATTTTTTTTCTACAGCCGCGCGCAAAATAACTAAATACTAAATTCAAATGAAATCGCAAAATCAACTAATGCCGTGGATCCTTATTTTGCGCTCTAGCGCGAACATGGAAAAGAAAATTCTCGCTTTTTCCGTCTAGTGTGCTGAATGGTCATGGAAACCGAAGATAAATAAATGACAGTCGTGCGTTTGTTACAGTTTGTTGCTGGCAATCCTGTTCTAAATATGCCCGAAGCCCGAACATAATATGTCAAAACTGACAGTCATTCGCAAATTTCAGAATAAGTATAGAGAAAAATGTGCATTTAATTTTAAAAAATGCGGCTGTAGAAAAAGTTCTGTGTGTTTTTCGAGCGCAAAGTAAGATTGCCGTTTTAGAAAGATTACATTCTTTCTCAAGCGGCAATCCGTTACTTTGCGCTCTAAATACACAAATAACTATTTACTGCAGACTGTTTACTGCATGATAATTCTTAGCATGTAAGTATATGTCGCTGTTAAGGTACGGTGTCCAAGGTGCGGCTGAAAGCGGCGGCTGATCGCGGCGTTTAGCGGCTGCCTATAGACGCCGGGGTCCAGATGGTGTTCAAGACGCGACCAGTCGCCGCGGCTGGAATTTGTCCATCTGCATTTGCGATAGAAATTTCAAATATGGTGGACGCAAAATTGCAAGCGTGTATTATAAACAATAATGCAATTATTCAGTGCTTACCTAAAGAAGAGGACCAAAACGAGTTAATTCTATTTGCGAGTCAGAAAAGGCGTAAATATAGTTCGCTATTTCAAAATCGCGGAAATGAAGGACACTCTCAACTAGTCGCTCTTCATCATCACAGGCATTATATTTCCGGAGTTCTTGCTCGTCGTGATTGTAATTGCAACTGCGAGAAGACGAGAAATGACTTGTCGGTACAATTTCGGATTATTTCGGGTGGAAACGAATCGCCGGCGGCCGCGACTGCACTGCCCTCCGAGCAGTCCCGCCGTGATTCAAATACAGCCGCCTGCGGCTGCCGCTGCTTGGACACCAGTACAACGCAATCACCAGATTACCATAGGAGCGGCTAGCCGCCGCGAACGGTCGCGGCGGCCGCAGTCGCGCCTTGGACACCGTCCCTTTACAGTCTAGTTTTAGCGAAGTATCTGTAGTTTTAACTTTCTACAAGTCCCGTGATCTTTCGTTAAACTGTTCTCTCAGACCAAGTAGGCATCAAGTAAAAAATGCAATTTTCTTAACCCAGAGAGACCGGTGGCCACGAAGTTGTTTGTTATTATTTTCGACACATTTATATCAAAGAAATAATCTCTATAAAATGAATACAAAAAAACCTTTTTGGTAATTGTAATAAATGCGCCAATTTAACAACCACAGAGCTGGACGCAATTGCGCATATTTTTCTGTCCATAAACAAACTGAAACATCTTTCAATAATACCCTTTAAAAACTATGACGGGATTGAGGATGAACATGAAAATAAACAGGAACCGACTGAAAAACTGCTACCTAAACTTGTTAATCTACCCAAGGAAGTTGGCACACAGGGATTATTTCACCTGTCGGAGAGAAAATCGTTGACGATATTGAGCATACTGAGATAGATTATGGACCAGAAATATTGCATGCTCAAAACAAATATAAGAAATTATTAGACGAGCAAAAAGATATCATTGCTAAATTGAAAAGTGAAATTATTGAACAGATGGGAAGCTTGAAAGTTGAGGAAAATTTTCAAAACGTCAAATTGTGATAATAGATTTAAGAACAATAAACAGAAATATGGTTGAGACAATAATTAGAATGCTCGAAACTGATAACAATCTATATTAAATTGAGCTGGAAAAACTACAACAAAATGTAAACATGTCTTTTGGTTTTGAAGCCCACCCAGAACAAGGAATAATAAATAGCGATTTATTGAAAAATATTTTCCAGAGAACCGCAGCTGGGAGAGATAGAGCATACCAAAATGGCTAAAAATAGGGGTATCAAACAAATATAGGAAAATTCTTGTACTATGTAATGATTACGGAAAAAATATTGGTAAGCCTGTGTATGGGAAACTTGAAGACACAGATGACAGTTATAAAGATCTATCAATATATAAGTCGGGTGCATCACTCGAAAGTGTTATTGAACATATGGAGGAGGTAGTAAAAGCGTTTCAATCTATGGATCATGTATTCGTTATTGCTGGATCTAATAATTTCAATCACATCATTAAGTTTCCTTTTTCTAAGTTTTAACTTTCTATGATAAAACCACAGCTTATTCAATAACCAGCTACTCATCTTGCAGCGGCATCCTTTGATTTGGGAAAGTCAAGCGAAAATTTTAGAAGAGGGCCATGAGTTAATATTTTTCTAAACGTCTGAGCATCTGAATAATACTTTTGACAATTCGGTTGATTTAAAATACGATGTTTTATCGTCTAAAATCCTTTTGAAAACGATTTTAAATGGCAAAATTGTATAAAAATCCGAAATTTCCGGTCTTTTTTAGGGCAATAGCCGCAGCTTCGGGCGAATTTGTCGTGGATTTTGAAGGGAATATTCATTTTAAATTCAGTTCGCTTCGTGTCATTACATGGCCTGAAAAATCACGAGACTGTGAAACTGAACCGCTAAGGGCACTGTCAGGAAGCGCAGTGCCCGACACTCCAGCTTTCCGATTTCGATAGAGATGAATAGCTGGTTATTGAATAAGCTGTGATAAAACTATTCAGAGTGCTAATGTTGCATTTGTGGAAGTGCCAGATGGTTTCAGTAAACAACTGAACAATTTAAAGTTTAAATTTAATGCAAAACTTAGAGAATTCATAAATTCTGGATGGGCTAGCGTCTGGTGAACTAGATGTTATGTCACATACAAAAAGTATTAATCTGGTTGATACGATTGTTAGTGAAATTATGTGATTTAAGAAATTATTTAAAAATTTGATATTCATTGATATGGTTGACCTGGCCACTATAAAGGAAAGGAAGTGTAGGGCCAACAGTTAATTCGCATCAAACATTTGATTGGTCAATGATAACTGGAACAGTAAATAGCCCATGTAATATTTTGGGTATAGATAATGCTACTGATGCGGTTTTTTTTTTAGATTAAACACTCCCGTTAGCAAACCAAATTTAGTCACTAGTATTGGTAATGCCAGTGGTACTTCAGAAGAACATTGTACCATTTTTCGTTTATTGTATTAAAATGTCGGACGGATAAAAACTAAAATGTTAGAGTTAAAAAATAATCTATTAGAATGTGAATTGGTCATTTTGTAGCAGTTACAGAGACGTGGATCAATGATTCAGTTCACACCCCAGAATTCTGTGGCAAATACAATGTTATCAGAAAGAATAGAAGCAGCGTGCTCACAGATAAAGCTCAGGGAGGAGGAGTTTTCTTGTATGTGTGTAAACAGCTTGAGGCTGTGAAATATGCACTGTTTGATGAGGCCATGAAAGCTGTATGTGTCAAGATTATGTTAAAAGATAGTTTTCTATTTATAACTGTTGACAGCAATTGGCTAGACCCTAAAGATATGGTGTTTGTCAACAATATAATGCGCGCGCAACTCTGAAGCTCTCTGATGTGGTATGGGAAAATTCTACTTGTTTTACAGGAACTTGTATAACATTTTTGGCAAATGCATACCCATATCTATCCATAGTAAAGAAAAGTATCCAGTCTGATACTAAAAAAAATAATTTCTCTTATAAAAAGCAAGGAAAAATGTAGAGAAAAATTTAGAAAATCTGGTTTGACTTTTTGAAAAAAATAGCTTCAAATATATTAGAAGTTTTTTGAAGGCTTCTATTAAGGCTGAACATAAGAAGTGCATTGAGAGTATTAAAAATAAGAAAGTCGAACCCTAAAATGTTTTAGGTTTACATAAAAAGTCATAAAAAAATGACATTCCCATTGAATCAAGTACTATCGCTGAAAGTTTTGCTGATTATTTTATAATGGTATATATTCCTTCAGATAATTGTTCAATTAACTCCAATAGATGGAGTGACTTTTGCTTTGATGAAATATATTTTAACGCAATATTGTTGTTAAAAGCTAATAGTTCAATTGGTCAAGACTGCGTCCCTGCATACAGTGTAAAGGGTTGTTCTGAGGTATTCTTGAAACCACTGCAGTTTATTTTAAATCTATGTTTGAAATTTGGTTACTTTCCAACTATGTGGAAACTTGCTAAAGTAATACCAATACATAAAGCGGGTGAAAACCGCTGTATCCAAAACTATAGGTCGATTCTCATTTACGCTGCAGTCAGCTCGGCGACGCGACGCGACACTACGCTTCAAATTGTCGTCAGATAAATATTTCATTGTTTTAGATGAATACGTTCACACTTGCGCTACACGACACGTTCCGACGCGTCGCTTCGTCGTGCGGCAACGCTGGTATTTGTTCGTGTGCGTTGTTTTCTAGTTTGTCGCGCTGCGTCGTTTAGTATCCGATCTGATTTTCTACGATATACATAGTGTTTTGTTAAAAATTGAATGGTGTTATGATATTCCTTTACCTCAAACACTTACATAGTTTTCTATAAATAAGGGGGCAAGCCACACCCCTGTAGATGACATACCGAATTTATCATTCAACGAAACAAATACGTATCCATACTAAAATTTTAACGAAATGTCGCAACTAGGTGTCCATTCCATGTCACGTGACTTTCACTTACCTGTTCCAGTTGAGTAAAATAAGAATACGTATATATATATTTTTCTCGAATGTTGATTTCGTTAATTTTTTTTTTAAATAAAAGTCCCTAAGGCAATCAAAATGTGAGTATTACATCCTATATTTATCATATACAAATTCGTGAATATCAAGCACTAAAATATATTGTTAGTAGTCCTGCAAATATCCTTTTAAAATTCAGATATTTACCTGAGGAACACTGTAAATCTTTCATACTGTCTAATCTGTGACATCTGTGACATCCCGTTTTGGTCATTAACTAGAAGTAAATTTTTAGAACGCCCCGGTACTATTCCTGCTTCCGTTCGAAGTACCAAATCTAATTCCGATATTGAATTCGATTTTATATCTGCCCTGCGTGACCTAAGGAATCCGTTTTATTGGAGCGTCGAGAAACGCCGCAGTGAAATTTCCTGCGTGCTGGTTTCATTTTTCGAGGCGCGGGACGACGCGACGTCTTGTTCGGTTTTGTAGGTACGATTTTTTCCAGAGAAGCCTTTCCGTTGTTTAGTCGTAGTGATTCCCGTATTAGCCATTGCGGATTGTTTTCGATTAAGTGTAGTGCTGTAGATACTGGCCAAAACTCGCCAGGCGAGGGTATTTAAAAGTGGCTTTTTTTCTGGCGTAGGCAGCCATTGTGGTACTTGCTGTTTTTTTATGTGCCGTGTAGTTTCGCCCTCAGTTTTAAGAGAGGGTCCTTCCCCGGGCGAGAATTTGGAAGCCTTTTCACCAGGCGGGAATTTGATGGTCCGCCTACCCGGCTGAACTGCTGCAGTTTTGACTTAGGGGACCTGGCTTGCCTGGAGTAATCGGGCAGTCCCTTGGACCAGCTAGACGTGTTGGACGTCCGAGGGTCGGCCTAGAAGGAGCACCGTAACTAACCTTCTAGATTTCTTACAGTTTGTTCACGTTGCTTTTGCAGAGGGTAAACAGGTAGATGTTGTATATACAGACCTGGAGAACGCCTTCGATCAAGTCTGTCATTCCTAACTAAGGTGTTAATGGAGAGTGATATAGATGAAAATATGTGGAGATTAAAGGCCAAAAATCGAGTGTATATACACCAACTTCAGGGGTCCCACAAGGTTCAAATCTAGGGCCTCTACCCTCTGCTCTTCTTACTGTTAATTAATAGAATAAGTGGATTTTGTTGGTAATGTTCAATATAATATGCAGATTCAAGTTGTACACGAGGGGTTAGTAGTGAAAAGGATTGCAGTGAGTTGCAGAGGTCATTAAGTAATGTTGAGTGATGTAATACCCACAAGTTAAATTTAAATGTGAATAAGTGCTACGACACTTGTAATAAGACATTAATTGAACACGATTATTTCATTAAAGAAGCAAAATTAAAACAAAAAGTAGTTCATTAGGACATAGGTGTAACATTTGATTCCAATCGTTGTTTTGACAGTCATATAGAAAATATTGTGAAGGATGCTTACAAAATGCTTGGCTTTGTAATTAGATGTTGCAGGAATTTTAATAATATTGACACGATTGTAACACTATACAGGCATATTTTTTGTCAAAATTAGAATACTATGTTGGGGTTTGGAACCTTCGGCAAAATGCACTAAAACAGGGTTTTACCCACAATACCGAAACAGAATTTTTGCACTCGACGCGCGTTTCGCTAACCATGATTAATTAATTAGAAAATTAGAATATGCAAATAAAATCAACCAAATGGAAAATATCCAGCGCAAAGTACCTCCATTATAAAAAGTTTGGCTTTCAGTTTAGCCTTGCTAATAAAAATAATAATAGGTATTGTTGATTGCAAACATTTTCTTGGCTTGCTTCCATTTCGAATAAGTGGATTAGTCAATACCAGATATCAGGGTTTATTTTATTTACAAATACCCAGAAACTAACCTTCATAAGAATAGCCCACTTTATAGAATATGTGACTTGGCAAATAAGTATTTGAAAAATGTAGATATTTTTGGAGCTAGGAGAATAAATGTTAACAAAACCAGTAATAACTAATGTTATAGGCACTTAATTTGTATTTTTACCCTGGAATTGATTGCCTTTGGCTCCACAAATGATTGAATTTGGTTTGAATTGTTATAGAGCCACTTCGGCCCAGGCTCAAGGATGTAAACTGCAGCATTTTATCTGTAATTGGCTGTAGCTGTTGATACTAAAAATAATAAAATAAATAAATAAAATTGCAAGAGCAGTTTAAGGAAGGCAATTTTACTGTGAAGGTAGGAAGTGTCACGGTTGAGAAAAAATCTTGGTTTGTTGTTGGCCAGTCTCTTGGTTTTAAGGATCATAAATAGATAGATAAATGTTTATTTATTTCATTAAGTAACACCAGTTACAACAAAAAACATAATAAGGCATGAAACATTGTTACAAAATACCAGTAGATGGTTGAGTGGGTGCGTGTGCGTGGGTGTGCGAGCGTTCCCTTCAGGTCGGGCCATTTTTTGTAACAATGAAAATGCATTCAAGCTGTCTCTAGGGCACACATTTTCGGAACTAATTTTCGATAATTTTGCCTTTCCTTAATATATTACTACAGAGTATGAGACTACTACCCGAAATTATCTCCTGTATTTTGGATACCATGGTACCAACTTGATTATTTTAACAGAATATGAATTTAATTACATATTTTCATTTTAAACAATTATTTCAATACAATTTGTATAACGCACCTCTATTGGACTATTTATTTTTGAGTTATTAATAAGTAATAATTTTAATGAGCCATGTAATTAGTTTATCTTAAATGATATATTATATTCAGCAAATCGGTACGCATTTTCTTATCTACTTTGTAATAATGAAATCAATAGGTCCTGGTTGTTGGATCTGAATGTTTGATCTGAATTGTTGCAAACTAGTATATGTATATAGAGCAAACAGGCATTTGTTCTAGGTTGTATTTTCTTTGGTTTTACAAACTAATAATTATACAGGGTGTTCGGAAATTGAGTTCCGAAACTCATAGGGGAAAATCTACATGCTAAATTAAGGTGGGTTTGTCATATAACTAAAGTTTGAAATCTCGATATTTTCCGAGTTATAGGTTGTCAAAGATCATTTTTTTAATTTTAATTTTTATACATAATGAGGTTAATCCCTAACGAAATAAGCTGGTATTTGGCATATGGTTCTAATATAGTACAGGTCACCGTTTGACAATAAAAATATTCAGTATTCTGTTACTAGAGGGCACTTTACCTACAACATTTTTTTTTATTTTCCCTGTATCTTGTTTATTTAGACTAATAGTGCGAAATGAAATATGTTAACTTAAAGGCAACTCAAAACACTCAAAAATTGGTACTCTTGTTCAGAGTCGCTAATTGTCACCGTTTAAAATAATAGATTTTTTTTACTCCCGACACGAATATTTCACATATCTTAACCAAAGGTGATTTAAATAGCCGTAGGTACTTAACGAATTAAATTCGAAAAAGTGAAAAAAAAAATCAAGGCACGTTTTATTTAACTAGTAACTTGATTGTGACATTGACTTTTTGAAATTTAATTCATTATGTACCTACGGCTATTTAAATCACCTTTGTTTAAGATATGTGAAATATTCGTGTCGGGAGTAAAAAAAATCTATTTGTGGCTAAACGGTGACAATTAGCGACTCTGAACAAGAGTACCAATTTTTGAGTGTTTTGAGTTGCCTTTAAGTTAACAAATTTCATTTCGCACTATTAATCTAAATAAACAAGATACAGGGAAAATAAAAAAAATGTTGTGGGTAAAGTGCCCTCTAGTAACAGAATACTGAATATTTTTATTGTCAAACGGTGACCTTTACTATATCAGAACCATATGCCAAATACCAGCTTATTTCGTTAGGGATTAACCTCATTATGTAAAAAATTAAAATTAAAAAAAATTATCTTTGACAACCTATAACTCGGAAAATATCGAGATTTCAAACTTTTGTTATATGACAAACCCTCCTTAATTTAGCATGTAGATTTTCCCCTATGAGTTTCGGAACCCAATTTCCGAACACCCTGTATATGATGGCCTGTCATTATTCTAAAATATGTTGAATTTGAACAAAACGTTTACCAGGTTCTGTATGGTTTCATAAACAAATATGTTTTCAGGTTTTTGTAATAAAGTAGCAATTAAAAAATAGATTGTCCTGTAGGTATATGGAGAAAACTCCAAATAGATTGATGTCTATAATGTCTAAACACCCAAAGAACAACATCGCCGCTGTTTTGCAGCCGATTTCAATATGCAGGGCCCATTTTTACTATAAAAACAAAATGTATACCCTACGTGTGCAAAGGTTGCAGTAATTTTATGTCGAACTTTAGATGCATGGACTATTTGTTTTTTATTTGAAACTTATTGTTTCATTGATTTAAAATAATGTCAGTTGTTAATTTGCTAGCCAATAACGTTAGCTATACATATAGTAAGAATAAAAAGGTAAGTTGTGAAAATTTTGAAATTTCGATCAAAAAATCACCTGCAGCAATTTTTTTAAATAAAATTAGATCAATGTTTAATATTTCCTATTATTCCGTGAACTGATAATTTTTGTGCTTGGCGGAATAAAGATAAATTCCAACTTTAATTATTCATTCTTTGTCATTTGCCAGGATACATTTTATTTGCATTATTAAATATGTCCAGTCTGTTCTTTTTTAGGGTTACAGTGCGCCCTAGAACCGAATAACTTCCTGATCATATCCTGAACCTCATAACTTTTAGAAACCGAATTCGAAGGCGATGGCAGAGAAATCGGACACAAGTGGGATCCGCTCAGATCAACGCGCTGTCTGAGGAAATAAGGGTGCAAATCCGGGATTATAAAAATCAAACCTGGCTATCGTATATTAATACGATAAGCAGGGACGACGGTTCTTTATGGAAGCTGGCCAGGCGAGTTCGCGGAGGTATTACGCAAATGCCGGTAATAAGGCATCAAGGCCAAGAACACGGCGATGACGCCGAAAAAGCGGAAGCCTTTGCGAGCTACCTGGGCAGCGTCTATAGTACGGCGCCAGACACCCTGCCAGATCAGGAACTTATCACGCAATCTATTAATACGTTTAAACAACGAACCTATCCTATTCCTCCGGCAGTGTTTGATAAGCTGAGAATCACTCCGGCGGACATTCGCAAAGCTCTCAGCCGTCTTCCGAGAAACACAAGGATCCCGGCCCGGATGGTATTCCGAATTCAGTCCTTAAAACTTTGCCCCAGAAAACCATAATCCAGTACTAGCATATAATTAACGCGTTCATCCTGCTGCAACATTTCCCTGCGTCCTGGAAAATAGCGTGCATAGTACTCTTCCCTAAGCCAGGGAAAGACCCTGCTCTGCATGCGTCATATAGGCCCATATCACTCCTGAACGCCCTCGGTAAGGTGGCTGAAAGGCTAATCTTGCCGAGGGTCACTAAGGAAGTTGATCGACTGAAAATACTCCCTAACGAACAATTCGGCTTTCGCGGTCAGCATGGAACAGTCGTGCTGGCCGCGAAAATCGCGACCGATGTATATAGGGGTTTCACTGAAAAACAGTCAACAGCCCTAAAGTTATTAGACATAGAGAAAGCGTTTGACAGGGTGTGGCACGATGGGTTGCTGTACAAGCTGCTGGCAAATTACAGCATGCCACTGCACTTGATAGCACTCATTGCGTCATACCTTGCCGGACGCGTCTTCTCTACAAAAATAGGCACTAAGATGTCTGCCAGCAGGAACCTCCTGTCAGGAGTGCCCCAAGGAACCGTACTATCGCCGCTATTGTTCAATCTTTATATAGCAGATATCCCGTCAAATCCTAGCACCCATTTAGCCTTGTTCGCTTACGATACAGCGATCTATTCCTTAAATCCTATAACGGAAGTGGCGAAGGCAAACCTTCAGGATCATATGCGCTCGCTCATCCCTTATTACAATAAATGGAAAATCGCACTAAACAACACTAAAACTGAGCTCATAGTTATTACAAGAAAACTGAAAGATATTAATGTCACCCCATTAATAATCGATAATACCCCCATTCTCCCGAAAAATAAGGTGAAATATCTAGGCATTATCCTGGATAAAAAACTTAACTTTTCACAACACATTCAATCAGCTATCAGTAAAAATGCTATGATCAAAAAAGGGTTGAACACACTCGTAACTGCAAGGTCATATTTAAGCCCTAGTAATAAGCTCACGCTGTATAGAGCAATAATTCGACCAGCCCTCCTCTATGGCGCCCCAGTATGGTGCTCCGTCGCCAGGACGCACAAAAAGAAACTCCAAGTTATTCAAAATAACTATCTTAGGGCTGCATTTTCACTCACGCTAAATGATCGTGTCAGGATAGAGGACCTGCATGCTTGGGTAAAGATGGAATACATCGAGGAGTACATCGATGCTCTAACTGGCTTACCCCTAACGGCTAACATCGCTAACGCTAGATATGATCCCGAAAATCCTATAAAACATGGGACAATATACAGAGAAATCTCGCTTTTTTATAGACAGATCATGCCACCTTAAATAAAATATCTCTTTGTAATAAGTAAATAGCATCATTTGTAAAATCAACCCTAAACTACCCCAAATCTACCCTGTAAATATGTAAATATAATAAATAATCCGCTCCAAATATCAGGAGCACAGAAAAACATCTCCTGAAAAACACGTGCGAGGTCTACCTCGCCAGGCCAATCCACGTCGTTCGGACGAGTGGGCGGGGCCTGTTAAGGGAACTGGTCGAACTATAAATACGCTCAACCTACCATTCCACTATGCATATGATTCCAAGCACCGAAGCCTCCGTGTATCCGCAGCCGGACCCACGGTACTCGTTTAGCTCGTCCTGATACCATTTTCACTTGAACAGACTTATTTTGGTTAAGTCCCCACACTTTCTGACCATAATTTTAAATGTATTGTCTTAATTAATGTTGTATATATTATAAATAACTTTAACTTTATGACTCCCTGTTCAAATGAACAGTAAAAGTAGGGTGTTTTTTCATGTAGTTTTCCCTACATAATGCCTTTATGTACAAACGCTGCAACATTTACGCCAAATCTATTAGGCTTGATGCCAAGAAACCTGTTAGTATCTTTGAAGGGGCTTACCCAAAGATAGATTAGCACTCAACGAATAGTACTGCATACCTAGTTTTAAGTAGTTTAAGAACAACCCCTTAAGGGTGACCCCAGCTGCTGGCCACTGGCAGTGATGTAACACTGCCCGGCTTAACAGCAGATGTAGGAACACTGTCATATTTTGCTCTAGTCTATGTAGGAATGAATAATTTGCATTTAAAGATCCTTTACACAAATAGTGCACTATGTAAAAATCGACCTCTTCCATTGGTCGATCCATCTCGTATTACGATATGTCTGCGTGATGCAATCGATTTCTATCAAGAGCTCTAGTGGTGTAGAGGTTTAGATCGTTGGGTCTCACCTGGAAAACGCGGGTTCGAACCCCGTTGTTTTTTTTTAAGATTATGTTTCTAAACAGCTTTTTTCTTGATTTTGGGTATGTCTTGGGTTAGATTGGGTTAGCACCTGGTTAGTTTCCTTTTCTTGAGCCCCCGTAGCGAGCGGAGGGCCATGCGGATCGACCAATGGGAAAGGCCGATTTTTATATAGTGCACTATTTGTGTAAAGGATCTTATAATGCGAATAATTTGTAACTGATCATCGTAATATATTGGTATTGGCCGACTCATTTGTGGTATAAAACGTCGCCATAGAGTATCTTATAAACTAAACGATCAGGGCTGGCCATGCCCATGCCACTGTACTTACACAAAACCGTCACATATCATACAGTTACACACAATTTAAATATTCGTAAGAAACACTTATTAACAATATCTGCACATAATAAAGAACTTTTCAAGAATTCGTCTCTTATTAACAAATTTGGAATAAGTGATTTTTCAACGCCTTCAAAAAATCATAAAACTGAAATGAGATCATAAAAAAATATATATTAAATATGCAATTTGTAAATCATGTTGCCAAGTGTTTTTTTAGCCTTTCCTTGAAGACTTTAGGACCAGATAGGACAAAACAACTAACTGTCAACTGGCCAGGGAGCTACTAAGCTACCGTAATGAGTCGGCAGCAAAGGCATACCTGGGTCACGACTCATGGTTGGCGTTCTGACTGGACACTACCAGGCAAAGAAACATCTCTACACAATGAGACAATGAGATTATGTGAGACACCTCTATACAGAGGCTATAAACAGGAGAACGAAACAGTAGAGCATCTGCTCTGCGATTGCGACGCTGTTTCGGAACTAAGGGAATCCATTTTGGAAGAACGATGGCCAACCATGGCTTTTCTCAGAACAGCCTCCTCGGGCAACATCGTCGCCTTTTTTACAACTATAGGCTGGGCGATGGCCTAGACGGATTGTTTGACCTAGGGAGGACGCACAGGCGTCCATTGGGGCCTAAGTGTCGTGACCTTTCAATTCCACCCTCTCACCATTTCCACATGAGCCTTTCCTTCCCTCTTCTTCTGTTTTCGCCTGCTAGTTTATGTTCCTTTTATTGCTACTTTTATATTTTTCTTCTTATACTCCAGCAGTACTAGGGAAAAATTAATAATTACTTTGTTATTTTAATCTT
>MU183113.1:28609-113073 GCA_016904865.1 Pissodes strobi
CACTTGCCAAGGCAGGATGGCCGGGATTACTCCGCTTGCCAATAGGGAAAGGATCATACAGTACGACGTATATTTACCTGCTCGGTCGGTCGGTCCTTCCCGGTTTGTCTGGAGCTGGCTCAGTGCTAGACTGCCTCTCGACTGCCGACTGACTCGACTCGAGAACCCCGGGTGGGTACTGTCTGTTTAGCGCGATGCCGCCCGGTTTTGTTAGCTCGACCCGTAGTGGGGATCGCCGCGATCGCGTCATCGGCCGGCCGATACGTGGGGACCTCACGCGCAACGTGGTGCGACGAAGATCGCGACGCTCTACTGGTACTGCACGAGAACTACGGAAAAGTGAAAAGCGATTTCCCGGCTTTTCGCGACGGAATATTTTATAGAATTGAATTTGGCATATTTAAATTATATTTTATGAAAAAGAAGTTCTGGAAAACTACATATTGTTACGTTTTTCCCGTGGGTTCTTAACAGAATTACAACTTTGCTATTTTCAACTAATACTCTCTTTATTCACTACCACTGTATACAATTTAACACTCTAAACTACTCTTATAACTTTACAACTAATATCTATTCAACACTCAATGATTAACTGAACTGGACTGACTAACATTCGCGTTAGGTCTGCTTATATATAATCTCAAATATATCACGAATATTCGGGAAGTATTCCGACGCCACTCTATATGATCTCGACGGAGGCCATCGAGATAATTCCAGCGATCCTGAATCTTCGCGACCGGCCGGGCGATGAGTCATACAGATAGAGAAGCAAGCGGCACGGCGGCTAGTTCTATAGGGTAGCACAAAAACGTTCGGACGGTTGTTAGTCATGACATTGCCTCCCTCTTAAACCTGATCGTCCCGATCAGATACTTCATGTCCGTGATATGCTTTCAGCCTGTCGAGGTGGACTACTTTCAGTTTGCTTCTGGGGCTACGCTGAATTCTATACACTACGTCATTAATTCTTTTGATGACTGTATAGGGCCCTTCCCATACTGGCGTAAGCTTGGGAGATCTTCCTTTCTTCCTTTGCAGATTATATAACCAGACTTTATCGTTCATCTGAAATCCCATAGAATTAGCTTTGAGAGCATATCGTATCTTCATTCGGTCGCTGGCTTTCTCCGTGTTTTCTCTGACTAATTCATGGACGTATAGTAACTTTTCCTTAAGCGAGTCTGCGTAGTCTTGAATTTGCATATCGTGGTTGTCTGGCGTTCCGAATAATAGGTCACAGGGTAAACGGAGTTCTCTTCCAAATAAAACCATGGCTGGTGTTAGTCCTGTCGTGTCATGGACTGCTGATCTATAGGCCATTAAAAATAGTGGTATGTGTAGGTCCCAATCCTTCTGATGTTCATCTACGACCTTTGACAAATGTTCTTCAATGGTCTTGTTAAACCTCTCAACCATGCCGTCTGATTGTGGATGTAAGGCGGTAGTCCATGTTTTATGGATGTTGAGTAAATCACAGACTTTCTGGAAAACCTTGGATTCGAAGTTGCGTCCTTGATCTGAGTGCAACTCTAACGGAACACCAAATCTGCTGAATAAGTTATTCACAAGGACCTCTGCTATGGTAACAGCTTCTTGATGATCGCAAATACTTCAGGCCATTTACTGAAGTAATCAATTGCCACTAAAATGTACTTGTTACCATTATTTGTTTCTGGAAAAGGGCCAGCTACGTCAACGGCGATACGTTCAAACGGTAGGCCCACATTATACTGTGTCATTTTGCCCCTAGATCTTGATTTGGGTCCTTGACTTGCGGCACAGGTTGAGCACTGCCGACACCACGATTTCACATCCAGTAGTTGACCCAGTAAAATCTGTCGCGAATCTTGTCAATCGTTTTGTTCACTCCGACATGAGCACCAGACTTTCCATTATGAACTTCTTCCAGAACTTCCGATATCTTCCTCCTTGGTACCACTAACTGTGTCTTCACTGCTTTTCCATCGGCGCTTTCCCAGGCTCGTTTAAGAAGTCCATTTTCCACCACCAGGAAGTCCCACTGAGCCCACAGAGTTTTAAAAGCAAGTCCTTTAGTTGATATCTCGCTCCAGCTTGGTCTTGGTTGATGTTCTTCTTTAGCTCTTAGCAATAGTGCTATTTCACTATCTTTAAGCTGATCCTTTTTAAGTTGCTCTGTGGTCCACTGCTGATCAACCTCAAATTTCGTTTGCCTAATCGGAGTAACTCCTTCTCGTTTATCTATTCCTTGGCAATGCTTACAATTATCCGCGCATGGTCTTCTGGATAAAGCATCTGCATTATTATGCAATCTCCTTGCCCTGTGCTTAACCTTAAAGTTATATTGTTGTAATTTTTCAAGCCACCTGGCTACCTGTCCCTCAGGCTGTTTCATATCCAAAAGCCATTTAAGTGCTGCATGATCAGTCCTTATCAGAAATTCTTGCTCGTACAGATATTGATGGAAATGCTCAACAGACCGTACTATTGCCAAAAGCTCTTTTCGGGTTACACGGTAGTTACGTTCAGGTTTCGAAAGTGTTCGACTGTAGTATTCGGTAACCCGTTCTTCTCCTGCTTGTACTTGCGATAAAACTGCTCCGATGCCGGTGTTGCTGGCGTCTGTGTCCAATACAAATTTATCCTTTTGTTCCGGATATCCCAATATTGGACTAGAACATAGAGCCGCTTTTAATTTCCTGAACGCAGAATCACAGTTATGATCCTAGTTATAATTTGCTCGTTCTTCAGTGAGCTTATGTAAAGGTGCAGCTATATTTGCAAATTCTTCGACAAATCTTCTATAATAAGTACATAATCCAAGGAAGCTCCGCAATTCGTGTTTGTCGCGAGGACGAGGCCAGTCTTTGATTGCTGTTAGCTTTCGTTGATCAGTTTGGATTCCCTCTGATGACACGACGTGCCCGAGAAATTCAACTTTTTGTTGGAAGAGAAAACATTTCTTTGGATTCAGTAAGAGCAGAGCATTCTTGATCCTAGTAAAAACTTCATGCAGGTTTTGTAGGTGCTCTTCGAAAGTTTTTCCCATTACCATTATATCATCGAAATAGACCAGGCATGTCTTCCAAGTGAGGCCTCGTAGAACAACTTCCATAAGACGCTCAAAAGTAGCGGGGGCATTGCATAGTCCGAAGGGCATAACTTTAAACTGATATAAACCAGTTCCGGTAGAGAAGGCAGTCTTCCTTATCCTGTTCGTCAATGCCTACTTGCCAGTATCCGCTCTTTAGATCGAGTGTTGAGAACCAATGAGAACCTGCTAGTGTCGTCAATTCTGGGAAGTGGATAGCTGTCCTTCTTGGTGACGTCATTGAGCCTTCTATAGTCCACGCAGAATCTGATAGTCCCATCCTTCTTGGTGACTAAGACAACAGGAGATGACCATGGACTTGATGACTCTTCAATAATTCCATCTTCAAGCATTTTATCCACTAATGTGGTAACCTCTTGCTGCTTTGTCACTGGTAACCTCCGAGGATGCTGCCGTATGGGGTGAGCGCTCCCAGTGTCGATTTTATGTTTTATGATGTTCGTTCTTCCAGTATTGCCATTTTTCCTTTCAAAGGCTGTGCTCTGCTCTTTGATAAATTGTGTAGCTCTCTTCAGTTCTTCGGAAGACAGATGTTGCCACGACTTCTGGAAATGTTCTAGGACTTCCTTAGGTGATGTTGAGGGTGTTACTTCTGACTGCGTTTCGCAACTGGTTACCCACTTCACCGGCTCGCAAGTGGCTATTACATCTCCTTTATTGATTTTGATGGAATTGGATGAAATATTTGCTATCCTTATCGGTATTTCGCCGTCGGTTTTGACTAGTGCTTTGCCTACGAGGTGTTTGCAAGGCAAATCGTGGTGTTGGATAAGTCCGATGCAGCCTCCAATGAGATCCATCCCCAAAATAAATTCGTCTTCGATGTCGGCGACTAACACTGTGTGATGTAATTTAATTCGTCCCAGTTGAAGTTCGATATCCATTTCCCCAAGTACTTCAGCTGTCTCAACGGTAACTGTACGTAAAACTACATTCTTTGATATGGGTAGAACTTCTACTCTATTTACTCTGTTGGACCTTATCAAAGATACCGCCGCACCAGTGTCAACAGTAATTGTTATGGCTCTTCCGTTGATCTTTCCTGTAATTGTTAGACTGTCGGCGGCTTTTCCTAGGCTTTTTATGGAGACGATCCTGGGGGCTTTATCTTCTTTAGCCAACACCCGCCCCGCAATGTTGACTAATTGAAGTTTTCCTGATTTGACTAGGGGGCCCTAGCGTCTCTGGATGGAGATCTAGACCGTAGTTGTACTCGGCAGTCTCTTTTGAAATGCCCAGTCCTGCCACATCTATAGCACTGATTTGATGTATTTCGGTTATGTGGCCTATCTTCCATTGGCTCCCGGAATCTCGCCGTGGCCTGAAGAACTTCCGTTAATTTCTTCAAAATTTCACCCACCTCATTTAATTCACAGCTGTTTGTCGGCTTTTCTTCCTGGATTGATACGGCCCTGATTTTTGGCTTGGAGATGTTACAGGCCGCCTCGATTTCTAGGGCTCGACCCAAAGCTTCACTGCTGTTATCAAATTTGGCTAGGCGTAGCATTTTCTGAGTTTCTGGATTTCTGATACCATCCACGAAATATTGGGCAGCAAGTTCCTCTTGAAATTCCTCTGTCGCTCCCGGGTATGCCAATTGAATGAGACGTCTAATGTCTGCCTCAAATTCTTGCAGGTTTTCACCAGGCTTCTGATGCCGAGACTTTACTTGTGCCTGATACAGTTGTCTTCGGTGTTGGTCTCCAAATCGTCTCTCCAGGACAGCTATGTATGTCATATTTCCCCTGTTGGCTGATGGGAATGGTCTGCAGTAGTTCCAGGGCAGATACACGAAGCGCTACCACTAGTGATGTAGCCATTTCTTCATTATTCCAACCGTTGGCAACAGCAGCGGCTTCAAATTGTCTTTTGTACATTGTCCAGGATGTTTGACCGTCGTACGTTGGAGGTTTGATGTTTTGTCCTGAGGCGAATGCCCTCTCGGTGGGTGCTTGATGTTTTAGTCTGGTAAATTCTGCTTGTCGATTCTTCACTTCTTTCTGTACGTCTCCTACTTCTTTTTGTACATTTCCAACTTCTTTTTGAATATTGTTTACTTCTTTTTCAAATTTCTCATTTTGTCCGTCCAATATTTTCTGTAATTTTCCTTGCTCGCCTACAATTACATCGAGCATCCATTTCTGAAGCTGCTCTGCTTGTCTTTTCTCTTCCTGGTCTTGTAAAATTTTCTGAAGCCGGTCCTGTTCTGCTTGTCTTTTCTCTTCCTGGTCTTGCAAAATTTTCTGTAGCCGGTCCTGTTCTGCTTGCCTTTTACGTTCATTCTCTTCCCGATCCGCTTGTCTTCTACGTTCATCCTCTTCCCGATCCGCTTGCCTTCTACGTTCATCCTCTTCCCGATCCGCTTGCTTTTTATCTTCTTGATCTTGAACATTTTTCTGCAGCCGGTCCTGTTCTATTTGTCTCTCAGCATTTAGATTTTCCATGAAATCGGCCAACATTTTATTAATTTGCTCCATTTCTGCCGTTTGTTGCCTCGTATTAACCATAGGATGTTATAAAATTTTCACAGAGTCAAAACGGTCTCGTTGACTTACTTGTATCCCACTTCTGACAACAAATGTTACGTTTTTCCCGTGGGTTCTTAACAGAATTACAACTTTGCTATTTTCAACTAATACTCTCTTTATTCACTACCACTGTATACAATTTAACACTCTAAACTACTCTTATAACTTTACAACTAATATCTATTCAACACTCAATGATTAACTGAACTGGACTGACTAACATTCGCCTTAGGTCTGCTTATATATAATCTCAAATCTATCACGAATATTCGGGAAGTATTCCGAGGCCACTCTATATGATCTCGGCGGTGGCCATCGAGATAATTCCAGCGATCCTGAATCTTCGCGACCGGTTGGGCGATGAGTCATACAGATAGAGAAGCGAGCGGCACGGCGGCGTTCTATAGGGTAGCACAAAAACGTTCGGACGGTTGTTAGTCGTGACAATATGATTTCGAATGTTCCATTTTATATAACTGAGAACTTTCTGCTTATTATAGTAGTATATAATGCTACACCATTGTTTTTTCCACATTACCGAAACATAATTTACACACTCGACGCGCGTTTCGCTAAACCATAGTAGCACCATCTGGAGATGATGTTTTAATCGCCTTTCGATGATGATAAGCTTCGTCCACACTTGTAACCGAACCTCGTAGCCTAGCATCA
Organism: Pissodes strobi; assembly: GCA_016904865.1. Taxonomy (NCBI): domain Eukaryota; kingdom Metazoa; phylum Arthropoda; class Insecta; order Coleoptera; family Curculionidae; genus Pissodes; species Pissodes strobi. The sequence continues at coordinate 34,907 of MU183113.1, forward strand.
TCGTATGGTTCATTCTTGCTTGAGTTTAGAAGCGAGATGCCCACGCACATCCTAACCGAACCTCATATAAAATTTAGCGCTAATTCTGACGATCCTCTACATTTCAGTTTGTTTTGCGAGATTGGCTCGGTATATAACCTATAATTCACGAAGAAGTATGTGGCCGAGTGAATAACAAAGTTGTCATGTTGTCAACATTTTGCTGGGCCGCCAAATTTGAGTGTATTTTTACAACTATCCCGGATATGGACTAAATATATAGAAAATCCGAATTGAAATGTTTGGGTTTCATCCACACGTTGTAACATCAGCGCGTATCAAGACCTTGTAGCATCCTTTGGCGGCTCTCTGGTTCACCGACAACTAGCGATCTGAGGTTTGAATGCCGCCTACATGGAGCGAAGCCACGTCCGCACACGTGTAACAAACCTCGTAACGTAACTTGCTCGCGTAGCATTTTATGATCCGTTTGGGTGTGTCGCTCGCAGTGAGCCGTCAGTTGTCGGTAAACTAGCGAACCATCAAAGGATGTTACAAAGTAATAACAGGCGCTGTTATTACAGCGTCTGGACGGCAATATTGACTCAAGCGGGGGAAGGAGGTCATCAGCTAGTTAAGGTGCCGCACTCAGAAACGCCAATGCAACAGTTAGAAAAGCGTAGATACAGAATGGAGTTATTTTTATTACAAACATAATTAAGTTGAGACAGCCCCACTCATCACAAAGCATTAGCAACATTTTAAACCATGATACTATCGCAATCCATATTAAATTTGAAAGATTACAATCACCAAAAATTGTGATGGTTTGGTCCTCGTATTTCGTCTGAACATTCTTCAAAAACTGGACATGATTAAAATATAACTCATATTGGGATCTTGACGGATTGTAAACGCAGCCAAATATGTTTTTTTATGGTTCACCTTTACTTCTAAATCTGGTTTCACGTTCGAAGCATCCATAGGAATCACAGAAGAATCATAGTTATTAGTCTTAGCAGCAATTAGAACGCCACCCCACTTTGCTTGTTATTTGTATTACAGATTCTATCCTTATGGCCAACAACAAAACACTAAACAAACTATAAAACACTTCTGAGCGTGGTATTTCTGGAGTTAGCCAGTTTTCTAACAAAAACAGACAAGGAAAACTAAGATATGGTGTTAAGTTTAGTGGACAATCCACGAACATTCTGGTAAAAAAGCCATACTACGAACTTAACTTTTTTTTATTGTTCAGTCTGCTTGTTATTTGTATTTTAGCCTCTATTCTTATGGTAAATACTAAACAAACTACAAAACACTTCTGAGCGTGATATTTCTGGAATTCGCCAGATTTTTGACAAGACCATTACATCATATGGCAAGGAAAACGAAGATAAATATATGGTGTTAAGTTTGGTGCGCAATTCACTTCTGATAGAAAAAGAGCTGTGCTACGAACTTTCTGAGTTTCTTTATTTGATAGTTTTTTGGAAATGTTTGGTACTAGGATTTGTTGTTGAGAACGTATAAATAAATTGATTTCCATGTCTGTAATGAATGTTAATGTTCTGTTCGCCGTTGTTTTTGTCTTCATCTAGTTCTTCATACAAATTTTATCTGATTTCTTTCTATCTGCATTAGATCTAACTTAATTTGAATGTTGACTAGGCTTAAGGTATATTATGGCTACAGTCGTTTCAGGAAGGATAACCTTCACTGGTCCCCGCTTTAGCCCTGTCCGACAATCCGAAGCACTTTAAAGTCAGTTGCATTAAGCACTCGCAATTCATTTAGCAGCTCCATGATATTATTGGATCGATACATCCTCTCCTGCGTGTCACTATACAAATTATAGGGCTTCGTGAGCATCAGTCTTCACTATTGGATGGCAGGTTGTTGTACCTGCGTCTTTAAGTGGATGAATATCATTCTGTAGCTTATCAACTTTAGCTTCCAAAAGTTCCTCCATTGTTGATAGGCTGACTTTCTCTGATCTCATTCAGAGCAGACTGTAAACAATTTCAGATCAATTATATAGGTTATAATAGAAAGAACGTATTTGTCCTCCTCGACTATTGAAGTACAAGCTGCTAGCACACGCCCCTTATATCTGATAAAGTTACCGCAATAATGTGTATCAACAGCCTTGAAAATATAGTTTCAATGTGTACGATTAGGCTCTCCGAATTGAAGCCTGCATAAGTGCATATTATTTGAGCTATAGATGCGCTCTCCCGTATAGGTTGCGATTAACACTGGGTGTCCTTGGACTATGAGGAGCAGGTCCACAGATTCATATATCTAACTCTTTGATAGAACGCAATATGAAAGCAGATCAACTTTTCCTTCAATTTAAAACTTTTTGACTTGAGAATAAACTTAATTATATATAGATTAGATTTGCAATATGTTTTCACTTTGATGTTTAATTTAGAAAGTAAATGTAAAAAAAGATAAAAAAAACATTTGTACCTTAAATATTTATAAATATTACATAAGTCCTTTTCAAATTTATTAGAAGTCATAAAATTGTCACAACATTTTCAAATGTAATCATGAAATTCTATCAAAAATCCTAGATTTCTGATTGAGAGCTCTGCTGGCGACAGTTGTCGTCATTGACAAATTGTCTGGAGAGGATTTTCATCTACTATTTTGCACACTTCGTAAAAGACATGACATCTGTTGGTGCCAAGGACATGCGTTAAGATGCATTTTGGCATCTAACTGTCACATCCAGATGCCCTTTCTAAATTATTCAATATATTGAATAAGACTATTTAAATATTTCCAATTCAGTTGTTATGGTCGTGTAAGCATTTACTTTCTCTCAAGGGGTAACTTCCCAAGGTACTGGCAAGTTTGACCACAGAATTTGGTCACTTTTGGGTGCCTTGGAGTTTAATCGGCTTCTTGGAATTTGATTGAACACTTATCTGGAGGTATTTGAGCATTAAAACAGGAAATACAGTATAGGAAATGTTGTAGACATATCTTAAGTATCGGAAGGTGCTGTTTTGTGCCTAAACTATATTTGCCATGCAATTCATAACTCCTAGTTTCTTATAATGTTGGGCGATGCCGTCAGGATCTTGCATAGAGTTCTCTTTGTTAGCGACACAGATGTCTTGCAGAATGATTTTTGTGGCTTGTGAAGTGTTCAGATATGAAGAGTTTCCAATTAAAATGTTTTGCCATTAGCCTTTTTAGAAGCAATGTTAAACAAAATATGTCATATTTTGGTCGTCTTTAGTGATCTTATTATATTGCTCGGGGTCGTTTGGCCATCTCTGCACCTCGACATAGATGCATATCTTTTGTACTTGTATTTCTAATAAAGCGAGTAAATTGTTATGGTTTATACAGAGACATTTTCGTGCTCTTTCGGCGAGACCTTTAACAGTTTTGTATTGTACTTTAAGGTTGCTTGATCGTGGCTGTATATTTAGAAAAAAATTTTTTTAAAGATTTTGTGGCTGTAAATATTATATATTTCAAAATAATTAAATAAATAAACTTTTGCCAATTTTAAATTATGGTCACATATTACTTTTAATTCCTAACCGATTTCTTTTATTGCAGTTACCGCTAACCCAAAATGATGTGAAAATGGTAAATATAACATGAGCTCCAGAGGAGAAGAGCCCCGTAATAGGGGCTCGTCAAACAAATCTACAATTCAAGAGAAAGTGGCAACCTTGTTTTATAGTATAGGACTCTTATGCAGCAGCTATCCTACTTCTGTTTTGGTATTTGCTATTGTTGTTATAGTCGGTTGTTGGTAAGTTTTCCCATTTAACTTTAAAGTGTTTGTGACATTTTATTAAGCCTTCGTAAAATAAAATTTCCCGGATCCAGTTCGGGAAATTTTTATTTTCCGGTACTGTAAGATGAATCCATTAAATTACATATGACATAGAGCATAGTATGAAATACAATACCAGAGCGTAGTAATCCAGAGGGGTCGGCAGTAAAATGTCGATCGAGAACTCACGAGAATTGTCGCATAAAAGATCCTAACAAATATCTGATATAATATCTAATACTAGCTTGTTTTGTAAATAGCGGTCGATTTATCCTTAGACTGGCAGCAACAAATTATGAACATATTCGCGCGTAGATGAATTAGATATTTATAATTTAATATATATAATCTCTCCATATTGTCCAACTAGATTTCCACAGTGAAAAGTTTGAACCTGACTTATAAACTCTTTTATAAACTATCAATATAGCAATAACAATAACAAAATGTACTATAAAACCGACTCCCAACTAAAAGAGATACAACTATTTAGTATTATAATTTATTTTAATTTCTAAATATATATATTTTATTTATTTTTTTCCGTATTTAATTCCACTTCTTCTCGAGCTTTGTACCCCTAGAGCACCCAAAATGCCGTAGCTGCCTAGCGTAGTTCTCTTGCCTGACAATATATTTTCATCCGTCTTGGCAGTACGATTTTAGTCTAAACTTTTAGACGTTTGGTCGTGTAGGTTTTGTGACGCAATTTTGTTTGGTTAGCATTCTTTGGAGAGTGAGAGGGAGATTGCAGGGTGTTTTCCTGCACAAATTGTGTAGATGGGATTTTCTGTGTGAGGTAGATTCTTGTTTGGGAATAGCCGAACTGCGAACCTTTGTTAACTGAGTCCCGCAATAAATTTCTCATTGAGTTTAGCTTTTAGAGATTTGGGAAGGCGTACCTTCATATTGGATATTAAATTTTTGTTATTCGGTCACAAATCTCGTGAGTTTTCTCGATCGACATTTGTCTGTCATCATAGCACTCAGACCTTTTTCGCCTGATGGGATTATATTTTTCACAATTCGTCTGTGGATATCTACAAAGCATACGCCATAATGAAGAAGTAGAAAAACTAGGTTTGACATTAACGTCACCCGTTAAGAATTCGGCAAATATCAACAAAGACAAAGCATTTTCATAAGTAGGTATATAATTACAAACATATTCAATCGTATTTATGTTTGCGGATTATAAAAACCAATTAGAGACAATTCTTTTATTATAGTCATATTTTGCCTTTCTCAACTTTCAATATTTCTACGGACGAAATGCATACAAATATGTGATTATTTTCTATATTTTATTTTTTTTATACAATGATTTTATGTAGTTAATGGGTATGGTGTCAAAAGTTAATACAATAAAGGATTCTCAGAAATCGTTCTTTATCACTAGCAAATAACAGATTATATTTAGATTTAGCGTTAGTAAGGATATATAAGTAGAAATAGAGTAATGTTAATTAACTGTTATTATTTCTAACTAAATGGCTGTGTATTTTATTCAGGCATTAACATAAATAGGTTTATTACGATTATATAATGGAAGCAATTTAAATGACAATATCAAGGTTACAGTTGAAAGTAAAAATTATTGTTATTGATACATTGCGTAAAATTGGTCGATATAAATAAACTATTTTCATGTAAATAGAGGAAATAGTTTATTTATATGTTTCAATTTAATTATTGATGGATGTATGTACAGGGAATCAGCAAATTTGTAAAGCGATTTGGCGGATAACGATTGATTTAGCCAAAATTTTGTACAGACTTATTGACACTGGATTTAGGTCCGGGCAATTAGGCGGCCATTCGTTTGGTCTAATAAAATCGAGACATTAACGATTTAGGAAATGTGTAAGCCGACCAAAACTGAAATTCCCTACTGTCTGCAGAATGTAAGAGATTGAAAAATATTTTTGAAAATTACGGAACTTGAGTAATATCTAGCTAAATTGCACCAGACAGTAACATTATTTTTTAGTGCGGTATACAAATCGCCCATCATATTGCTGTAAAATAGTGATCTCTAAATATTCTATACTTATTAGGCGCAATACCGTCAAATTATACGTTAATGCATCCATATTTACCAAAATGTTAAAGTATTTTTTTTGTTTTCAGTATCCCATTGTTAAATATACCCTTGCCGCTAACATCACCTAAGCAGGAATGGATCCCAACAGCCAACATTACAAGTGCTGTCGCACCATTCTGCTATGTGCAGCAAGTTATCCTAAAGGTCGCAGTTCTACCTTGGGAAGCTGACCTGACGCTGGGTGATGCCTTCAGGGCACCCCTTTACGAATCATTTAAATTGTTGGATATAGTAAGAAATTTTCAGGATAAAGACAGGTAAGGGCCAAAATATTTTTGTTTTAATAGAAGCTCTCGGCGAATAAGTATAATTTCCAAAATAATATTTTAATATTAAATAGGATGTGTTAAAGTATTGTTTCTGATGCCGTTCCTATTCTTTGATGTAAATATGTTCTATATTGTTGTGGAGGATTCATTCTTACCCTGGAATTGATTGCCTTTTGCTCCACAAATGATTGAAATTTTGTTTGGATTGTTATAGAGCCACTTCGGGCCCGGCTCAAAATTGTGTAGATGGGATTTTCTGTGTGAGGTAGCTCCTTGTTTGGGAATAGCCGAACTGCGAACCTTTGTTAACTGAGTCCCGCAATAAATTTCTCATTGAGTTTAGCTTTTAGAGATTTGGGAAGGCGTACCTTCATATTGGATATTAAATTTTTGTTATTCGGTCACAAATCTCGTGAGTTTTCTCGATCGACATTTGTCTGTCATCATAGCACTCAGACCTTATATATATACAAAATTAACTAATCCTTTCAACAAAAATCATTAAATTCTTTCAAAGCGAATAACACCAAATTATATATATATAAAACTTCATAAAAAAATTAATTTACCAAATAACACCTTATTATCAAACTAAATACCAGTTACCCAGTAATTAAATATGGCATTATAATTGTCATCTTGTCAAAGTCAGTTTAAAGCCTGACAATCTGCAAGAGCTTTTTACTGTTTTATTGTATTTGCTAACCATTTTCATTTTTAGTTTTTTGCTTTTCTTGAAAACGGTGTCCGAATAGACACCGAATCGAAGAAACTAGGTACAAATTTCATAAGGGTCACTAAACTTGCACTTGTGCAGTTTACATCCTTGAGCCGGGCCCGAAGTGGCTCTATAACAATCCAAACAAAATTTCAATCATTTGTGGAGCAAAAGGCAATCAATTCCAGGGTTCCTATTCTTCTTGTAGAACTTTATAAAGACGGCCTTTATTGTTCCTTACTTTCAGAATATTAAGTCTGCCGGTGATAAGGTAGTGTGTCGTGTTGAGTATAACGTTTAGGACGTCCATGTTTTTGTCTGGCTGAGGCTAATAAATATTGTACAAAAATTCTTGACTTAACCGTTATCTGTGTTTTTATTGCATAGTATTGGCACGGCTAGCAACTATCCAAATGTTTTTGTGCTACCCTATAGAACTAGCCTTGTCGCGTCTACGTATGTGTCATCGCCGCGCCGGCCGCGAAGATTCAGGAACTGTGGAATTCTCTCGATACCTTGGTCGAGAATATTATAGAGTGGCCTCGCTTCTCCCGGAGTATTCGTGATAAAATTTTAGATTGAATATAAATAGCAGGCAGAAAGCGTGTTGAGTTAGTTAATCATTGAGTTCAGAATGGTAAAGATCTAATAGTTGAAAAGTTATAAGAGTAGTCTAATGTGTTTAATTGTATAGAGCGATAAAGAATAAAGAGAGTATTATTGCAAAATAGTAAAAGTTGTGATTTCGTTAAGAACCCACGGGAATAACGTAACATTTGGTCTCAGAACTCGGATTGTGAAGAGACGGGACTTGGAAAGTGTTCTTCGATGAGAGAAGAGGGTACAAGTACGTCAACGAGACCATTTTGATTGGTGGATTCTGTGAACATTTTATAACATTCTAGGGTCAATGCGAGGCAACAAACGGCAGAAATGGAGCAATTAAATAAAATGTTGGCCTATTTCATGAAAAATCTAAATGCTGAGAGAGGATGCTGAGAACAGGATCGGTTTCAGAAAAATTGTCAAGATCAAGAAGATAAATGGCAAGCGGATCGGGAAGAAGAGGAACGTAGAAGGCAAGCAGAACAGGACCAACTTCAGAAAATTTTATAAGACCAAGAAGATAAAAGGCAACCAGAACAGGACCGGCTTCAGAAAATTGTACAAGACCAAGAAGATAAAAGGCAAGCAGAACAGGACCAGCTTCAGAAATGGATGCTGGATGTAATTGTAGGCGAGCAAGGAGAATTACAGAAAATATTGGCTGGGCATAATGAGAAATTTGACAAAGAAGTAAACAATATACAAAAAGAAGTTGGAACTCTACCATAATAAGTTGAAAATGTACAAAAGAAGTTGGAAATGTACAAAAAGAAGTTGGAAATGTACAAAAAGAAGTTGGAAGTGTACAAAAAATGGTTGGAAATTTACAAAAAGATCTAGAAGACGTACCGAAAGAAATGAAGAATCTACAAGCAGAAGTTGCCAGACAAAAAGATCAAGGACTCACCGAGACGGCATTCGCTACAGGACAGCATATCAAACCGCCAACCTATATCGGTCAATCATCCTGGACAATGTACAAAAGACAATTTTAAGCCGCTGCTGTTGCCAACGGTTGCAATAACGACGAAATAGCTACGTCACTAGTGGTAGCGCTTTGTGGATCTGCCCTGGAACTACTACAGACCATTCCCATCAACCAACAGGGGAAATATGACATACTTGTAGCTGCGGTGGAGAGACGATTTGGCGACCAACATAGAAGACAACTCTATCAGACACAAGTAAAGTCTCGACATCAGAAACCTGGTGAAAACCTGCAAGAATTTGAGGCAGACGTTAGACGTCTGATTCAATTGGCGTATCCGGGAGCAACAGAGAAATTTCAAGGGGAACTTGTTGCTCAATTCAGTGGATGGTATCAGAGATCCAGAAACTCAGAAGATGTTACGTCTAGCTAAATCTGATAACAGCCGTGAAGTTTTGGGTAGAACTCTAGAAATCGATCTCTAAGCCAACAACGTATCCATGCAGGAAGAAAAGCTGGCGAACAGTTGTGAACTAACTGAGATGGGCGGTATTTTGAAGAAATTAACCGAAGTTCTTCAGGCTACGGGGAGATTCCGGGAGCCACTAGAAGTTTGGCCATGTAACCGAAATGCTATAAATCAGTGCTATAGATGTGGCAAGACTGGACATTTCAAAAGGGACTGTCGAGTGCGGAGATTCCGGGAGCAACTAGAAGATAGGCTTCGTAACCGAAATATTTCTAATCAGTGCTATAGATGTGGCAGGACTGGACATTTCAAAAGAGACTGTCAAGTACAAAGATTTCGGGAGCCACTAGAAGATAGGCCACGTAACCGAAATGTTTCAAATCAGTGCTATATATGTGGCAGGACTGGGCATTTCAAGAGAGACTGTCGAGTACAACTACGGTCTACATCTCCGTCCAGACACGCTAGCAGTTCAAAGTCAAGTCAGGAAGAGTTAAAACAATATTGCTTTAAGGCTAAGCACAGGGAAGGAAGATGGCATCATAATACAGATGCTTTATCCAGAAGGTCATGCGAGGATAATTATAAACATTGCCAAAGAATAGACCAACTAGAAGGAATCACTCCCATTAGGCAAATGGAGTTTCAGGCTGATCAGCAGTGGACCATAGAGCAGCTTAAAAACGATCAGCTTGAGTATAGTGAAATAGCACTACTGCTAAAAGCTAAAGAAGAACATCAACCAGGACCAAGCTGGATAGAGATTTCAACTAAAGGATTTACTTTTAAAGCTCTGTGGGCTCAGTGGGACTTCCTGGTAGTGGAAAATGGACTTCTTAAACGAGCCTGGGAAAGCGCCGAAGGAAAAGTAGTGAAGACACAGTTAGTGGTACCAAGGAGGAAGATATATAATGGAAAGTTTGGTGCTCATCTCGGAGTGAACAAAACGATTGACAAGATCCGCGACAGATTTTACTGGGTCAACTACTGCCAGGATGTGAAATCGTGGTGTCGGCAGTGCTCAACCTGTACCGCAAGTCAAGGACCCACAACAAAATCTAGGGGGAAAATGAAATTTAGCAGATTTGGTGTTCCGTTAGAGCTACACTCAGATCAAGGACGCAACTTCGAATCCAGAGTTTTCCAGAAAGTCTGTGATTTACTTAACATCCATAAGGCACGGACTACAGCTTTACATCCACAATCAGACGGCATGTTTAACAAGACCATTGAAGAACATTTGTCAAAGGTCGTAGATGAACATGAGAAAGATTGGGACCAACACTCCAACACATACCACTATTTTTGATGGCATATAGATCAGCAGTCCATGACACGACAGTACTAACACCAGCCATGGTTTTATTGGGAAGAGAACTCCGTTTACCCTGTGACCTATTATTCGGAACGCCAGAAAACCAGGATAAGGAAATTCAAGACTACGCGGACTCCCTTAAGAAAAAGTTACTATACATCCATGAATTAGACAGAGAAAGCACGGAGAAAGCCAGTGGCGGAATGAAGACACGATATGATATCAAAGCTTATTCTATAGGATTCCAGATGAACGATAAAGTCTGGTCCGCAAAAGAAGAAAGGAAGCTCTCCCAAGCTAACGCCAGGATGGGAAGGGCCATATACAACCATCAAAAGAATTAATGACGTATTGTATAGAATTCAACGTAGCCCCAGAAGCAAACTGAAAGTTGTCCACTTCGACAGGATCAAAGCATATCACGGACATGAAGTAGCTGATCGGGACGATCAGGTTTAAGAGCGAGGCAATGTCGTGGCTAGCAACCATCCGAATGTTTTTGTGCTACCCTATAGAACTAGCCTTGTCGCGTCTACGTATGAGTCACCGCCGACCGCGAAGATTCAGGAACTGTGGATTTCTCTCGATGCCTTGGTCGAGAATATTATAGAGTGGCCTCGCTTCTCCCGGAGTATTCGTGATATATTTTAGATTGTATATAAATAGCAGGCAGAAAGCGTGTTGAGTTAGTTAATCATTGAGTTCAGAATTGTAAAGATCTAATAGTTGTAAAGTTATAAGAGTAAATAAAGAATAAAGAGAGTATTATTGCAAACTAGTAAGTTGTGATTGCGTTAAGAACCCACGGGAAAAACGTAACTGTGTGTTGGATGTGATTATTTCTTGTACTAGCTGATGTAACTAAGGCAAAGTCGAGAATTACTCCTAAACGAATTATTGTCAAAAATTTGCACTGTCTAGAGTAATTAGATCATCCTAATAAAAGATAAAATAGTAGGCGAATGATTTTATTAAGAGAGCGTAAGCTTTAGCAGGGTTATACGTTACGTTTTAATAATTTAGAAGTGGCAAGTCAAATTCATGTAATATATTTCAGTGTGATTCCTAGCCATACACACCGGAGTAGTAAATTTTACTTCTTAACCTTAATATGGTATTGTTAGAATGGATAGTTATCACGTGCTTTATCATTGGTTTGATAGTTTAGGTTATATTTGGAGTCAGCTTTTGCGCATGAAAAATACTTAGCATTTAAAGCAGCGGTGATTTCCAATACTTTCAAAAATGGTAACGTTCCTATTGCAATGATTTATTGTGATATTCGCATAATACCTGTCCTATAGTGCCAATCTGTGGTGCTTTCAGCTGAATTAAGGATTATTTTACGAACAGGTATCACGGAACTATCAAAATAAAATTTAGGGCAGGGATGTATAGGGAATTTAAAATATTGTATAACTGGCTTTTCCAAGATTAATTTAAAATTAATATTCAAAAGCAAAAGGTATGATGATACGATTTTGACATAAATTTTAGGAAATATGTCCACATTTTTTGCCAGCCTCTCTCTGCAGCTGGCTTGCCAGTTTCCTTAAGAGCCGATCTCTGCACGTTGCAGTTGATGGACACATCTCAGACACATTCACCATTAACGCGGGCGTGCCTCAGGGCGCAATACTTTCACCACTCTGTTCCTCATCTATATTAATGGCCTGCTGACCGAAACGAATAATCCAGTTTGCAGATGACAGTACCCTTGTCTCCCAATTTAGACCAGAAAAACCTTTACCAGCGACTGAGACTTATCAGCAGGTTACAGCAATTAATCAAGACCTGAAGAAAGTTCAAACGTGGGGCGACAGAAATTTGGTCCAGTTCAATGCAGCAAAGGCCCAAGCAGCCACGTTTACCAAGAGGGCCAATACGGGGGGCCCTGACATCATTATGGCAGGATCGACCATTCCTTCATCCTCATCAATTGGACTACTGGGTGTCTCGGTCAACAATAATATGTCCTGGCATGACCACGTTGATAACATCGCAAAATCAGCCTCCCAGAAGCTTGGTGCGCTATTTCGCAACAAAAAACTGTATACACCGCAGCAGTTGCTCTTGCTCTACAAAGCGCAAATAAGACCGTGCTTAGAATATTGCTCACACATCTGGGGTGCCGCACCAAAGCACACCCTAAAGCTGCTGGATTCCATTTTTTTTGGTATAATATTGGTTTAATGGACGATATCTAATAGACAACCAATTTGCACCACTAACCCTAACCAAGCTAAAATGGTAAATCTGCTACAAATTTGTGATTTGACAAAACAGTTAAATGCCATCAGTGAATCAATCATATTTGGTGTATAACATATTGAAGTATTTGTAGGTAGAAAAAATGTATATTGCTCGTTTATTTTAAAGAACAATCCATCAACACAAAGTCATTGTGGAACACTTATTCAATGATCAAACATATGTTGTTCATAAGGAAAAACGTGAATCGGTTGATTGCTTTTTTGAAGCCGAATTCGGGATCAGACAAACCAAAAAAGAAAGAAAATGTATGCAGTTTTGCTAGAATCTGATAAGGAAAAATTATTTCTTTCCAAATGTGTATGGTCATTGCAGACGAGAAAAATCTCATGAGTCCCAACATCCACTATGAAAGCAGTGTGATTAGAATTGTAATCATTGAAACAAAAATAAAAGTATAACGTGAGTTCTGGTGATTTTGCTGGATTAAATCTAGTTAAGTTTGCTCGGAACTACGCGTCGATGCAATTATGTCTATCATTAAGAAACAACACGTGTACATCCAAACGTTTGGAGGTATGCCCAAACAAATTGTGGATTTTTCAACCTTCCACATCTTGAAGAATATACGGAACACTGCTTCAGATCTTCTACTATTCTCGACAGTGTTCATCGGATCGAGAGCTAAACGTCATGGTGGGTGGAGGAGCAATGCGGTTGTTGAGGAATATATCGAGAATTCGCATGAAAATAACAAAAGAAAATCGGCAGCTATCCTTGGAGATAAATCTTCCAAGCTACAACTGCGAGATACTGAAAATCTTGAAATTGATCATAACACCAATAAATAATGATAAAATTCGATGCACACTTTTTATCATAAATACAATCTAAACTTTCAATAAATGCAAGCAATTTGATGTAATCCTCAATTGAACAGCTTAGCTTGGGGGAATGTAAACAACACAATAGAGACTGACCGAACGACACAATATTGACACCTCACCGTGGAATTTCACCAAACAGGCCACTGGCATCCAGAGGCACAGCTTGTACAGCTCGCCTAACCGCCTCTGCAACTTCTTCTCTCGAGCCCCGCCTTGTCAGATATATTCGTCACGAAAAATTTCTTCTGAATCCCTTACATTTTCCGTCAGCCATGTTTCCGTTAAACACACGACACCGTACTCGCCGTCGCAACAAGCACAATAAAAATCTGCAACTTTAGTCCATGGACGTTCTGATGGTAGAGGCTTAACTAGTTGGAGCCTAAGCTACTGTGAAGAGAGGGTTCCGTTTTTCGAAGCCCATAACTTTACAATCTGAAGTATTATCTGGACGCAACAGATACATTGAGCCATTTCGCGGTACATCTTCTTAATCTGAAATCTTTGTGCAATTCTCATGATTCGAATGATCAACCGCCCTCAAGTAAGCCTCACTTGCGCCACAAACATTCCCTAGCTGTTTCAGAGCTGAAAAATATCTCTTACGGGCTCTGTGGTACCCCACATTTAAAGATACTTCTTACCGTAAGAATAGGTATTTAATTTAATTTAATAATTTATCACCACAAATGTGGGGGTGGTAATTAACTTTATAATTAACTACTTTAATTAGTGGACTGTATTAAAATGGGGTGGTGGGGGTTTTATTCATAGGGTGTGAATTGAAACATGTATTTTAAGTATTACGTACTTTAATATTGCAAGAATTAATTTGCATTAAATATTATTAATATATATAATAATTTCTAACTACTTTCAAGTAATTCATCCTTTCACACATAAAACTAAAAGGTGCTGTACATTAGGTTAACTATTATTAAATGTCTAACTAAACTTTTTGATTATTTAAATCTAAAATTAACTAGGTAGATAACTTCTTTCCTTACTGAATTTAATTAACGTTCTTTTTCAACTAACTGCCTTTCCGTTCACACAAAATACCTTGTACTTTCCGTGTTCATCGATTCTCTCAATTAACTTTACCAGGGATATAAGATTTCGAACATTTGATTCGATTCTTGAGTACAGGAATAGATTTGTCTGTGCAACAAATGAGAAAAACTACTAAATACCTTGGCGTCAGCCAGAGCTACGATTGAGTAGTTGTAATTGGCGCCAAATTCAGGCAGAGCGATGAGTGTTTGTAAGGCACTTTATTAGTATTACTTCTTTCTTCGACTAAACTTAAATTTTGGGAAAACTAAGTAAACATCTTGGCGTCAAACAGAGCAGCGACAGGGGGTGTTGTTTTTGGCACCAAACTCAAACAGAGCGGTGACTGGACCGTTGTTTCACGAGTGAGTGTTTGTAAGGCACTAAAATCTATCTTTTCCTACCGGCGCGGCAGGAAAAAATAAAGCGGGAAATTGCGCGGACGCTCATGCAATTTGAGAGAGTAGAAACACGTTATTTCTTTATTTGACATGTTCTTTACACAACACTGACGGATACAAAGATACGTTAAATTTAGAACGATTAATAACGATTTCCTTGACGGAGTGTCAACTTGCTTTTTAAAGATTTTTGCATATAACGGAATTTATTATATCGACAATCCAGGTTCGGACTAAGGAGTAACTGAAATACAATGTTTTAATTGCACAAATTGCTGTTTAGCTGGGGTGAAATAAATCTATTCGGAGTTTCATTATGACTCAATCATACTACGAACATACAGGGTGTTATCACCAAACTATACGGTGAAAAACGATAAGTTATACACATGTTGGGGTGTTTCCCCAACAATAGGTTTAAAACAACATAACATCAGTCTGATTATCTTCAGCAGTCAGAAGCGAAAGGAAATATCTTATTGCCATTCTGTTATTTACTTTTCGTTACAATGACTAAACACATTATTCCATCAAACATCAAATACTTCTGGTTCTAAGTTAAGACCTTAAGAAAGAATAGTAGCCTTCCAAGGATTGCGCAGTATTTGGATGTAAGCATGGGTATCTCCCGCCCTAATTGTGGAATATTCCCGAAATATTTTTCAATTATCTCGTGTCACCTACTCCAGTGTGCTTCACTCCCATACATTCTCATGTGACGAGATCGGCTCCAAGATAACTGATTTTGATTTAGACAAAGGTGTCGGCCCAGATGGGAGTTGCACCTGTATTTCTGGACCTTAGGGGAATTTTTCAAAGGTCTTCATCCTTAAACACCTCTCCAGTTTTCCCCCAATATTTAAGTCCGGGTAAAAACTATTGAACAGTACAGAGGAATTTTGCTATCGTCACTTATTATGACAAATATCTTTGAAACCACCTTAACCGATGATGTTTTGTCCGCTTATAATCATCCGTTCAACTGCCACAAGCCCGAGTGAAGTTCATATCTTTTAGATGTTGCATATGGAAAAACGGCAACAAGTGGATGTCCTGATGCCCTCTACACTAATTTCTCCAAAGCCTTCGATTGGGTATTATTTTTCTGGAAGTAAGTTTGTATGATGTGATGTCGGATGAAATCACGGTAAAAGCGGAAGTACCTACCTCAGAGATCGCATCTAAGGTCAATATTATTCCTGGTTTTTGTGAACGGCATGATGTTGCACGAAGCAGTTTCATGAGTGAGTCAGTGAGCCTTAAACAACTTGGTACACTGGTGCCAGTTAAACAAACTGAAGTTAAATGTAAATAAATTCAGACCTATTCAGTATCCTAGGTTCAAAAATTCTGCTATAGTTCAGTACTCGGTGAACAATCGGTTTGAGAAGTGTGATGAATTAGTTACCTAGAAAATAATATTAAAGACACAAGTTATTGGAATTTGTGTAAACTATTTGAAACGTGTATGTTTGCATGTACAAAGTGTTGACAGAAACGAATGACAGGGTCTTCCATTTAAAAATGTGTGACTTTGACATTTGACTCGTTTCTGCAACACTCTGTATGTACGAAGATATATGTTGCAAATAGTGACGTGAATCCCTACAACTTTTATCTTTATATTTTTTCGTAGTGCGACAAACAAAAACTTAAAGGTGGGTAAGATGGTACGCGGTCACCCTGTGCATGTTGTACTGTTAGTGATGCTGAGAAAATTATCTTCTCCGAAGTCTTAGAATACCGCTCAATAGTTTAGTATTCCTTTCAACATGTGCCGAACACATTATGAAATTTTTATAGCATAAGCCATGTTTCCTCTGTCAGTACGATACTCGAAACTGAGTTGATAGACTACAGAGCTTAAACGAGCATCGCGATGTTATTGGCTATAAGCTTATCAAGGGTACACTAGAGTAACTACAACTCCTGCTAGTGATAAGCATTCGCATTTCTCAGAGAAGTACAAGGCAGCTGCAACCATTTTACGTATCATAAAACCAATGGTTTACTCAAATACCGATATACTGATGGGCAGCAATAATGAACATTATAAGATAGACTTCTTTCCGTTCTCCTTTGCAACTTTTAAGTCAATCATTATCAATCTCAATTAGAAGTATCTTGGTGCTAGTAACTTCAAAACTTTGTTACTGAAGTAATGGTTTCGTTAGGATTTTGATCTATTAAATTGTTGGTGATATATGTAATTTGTCTCTGCCTAATTTATGAATTTAGTATATAGTTAACATTTTTTTTTATAGCTCAATCGATAGTAATTCATAGAAGTTACTCTTTGGAGAGTGTATTAATTAATTATATAAATTAAAAAAAAACCGTTATATGCTAAACCTATTTTATAAGAAATCTAATAAAATATATAAGTTCACTCTTGATGAGGTATTTATTTTTTAGTTTCAAAACTTTGGGCCATGTATGTCTTCATATTGAAGCTGTTTCCAAAGGTAGAACTTATTCTTCCATTATGCCTCAGTATAGTTGTCTTGTTCTGTCACCTGCAAATTTTTGGCACCAAGATGTCAACCAATTCAGTCAAGACAGTACGATTTTGACAACCATATTCAATCAACATGTAGGTATAATTATGATTACTTTTTTAGTTCGGATTTAATGATGTGGCACTAGACTGTTTATAATTATTATTGTCTTGATTCTTATTTATTTATATTGATTGCTGTTTAAATTGAGTTCTGCTATTTTAATATATCGATTATTAAATTAACGCATCATTAACTTAAAATGAAAACAATAAATTAAAGTATTGATTCCTACTTTTAGAAATACCACAAAGGCAAGGTATCAGTGGCCGAAATTTTGTTTGGAATGCCCTTACGTGACACGGGAATTAAAAGATATCCTCTTAGGCACAGGCAAAGAATAATTCAATTTGCTGTGACCCTATTTTTAAAAGACTTCGATAGGGAGTAAGTCTGCTGAATTATTTCATACGTATCGTAGAATATTAGAACATTCTTAAGGCATTTTCCTCTCCAACCTACTCACCTACCTCCAAATCACTAACTGCAAATATTAAATATGTTTGTAGTCCGACATATGATTGTCATTCAAAATATTACATTAGTCCAAAGTGATTGTATGTTGCTGTGTATTCGACTCTATTTATGCTTACAACATTAGTATGAATGAAATAAGGAATATCATAAATATGGAACTGTTACAAAATGGTTATTTATTTTTAAATTCTTTAGTACCTTCTTTTCCTGGTGTTTCACTGTAGCTAGAGATTTTTTAGATATTTAAATATTTGAATATGTTTATTTTTACTAATATTGATTTCTGCTAATTTTAGTAAAAGTGTAGAATGCGTTGTTGATTTTGAAGTTTTTGCGATAAATAAATAACTATTAATAATTAATATACCTTTTCAGTTACAATTTTGGCAGTTCAATTTTATGTCAAAAAAGACGAGAATATGTGTATCATGTGTAATGTAGATTATCCCTTATATATTAAATGATTAGTGTCTGGTATCATTGAAAATGTGGGTATCTATGGAAGTTTTTGTATACTTTAATACTTTTGATAAAGCAACAGATTTTCGTGAAAACCGATAATTATATTGTGAACCTACTTCAGTTAGCGTAGGTCGAGCATTATTAGTAGTATGGTTTGGAGGAGAAAAAATGTCCTTTAAATAACGATATATCACAAAAGACGTTCTCTCTTTTAGGGTGATCCAGGGTCTTCAAGAAAAACTCACATCAGTATATCACCTTCATCAGAACGGTAGCCGAGTTGTTACAACCTTACTAAATGACACTTTAATTATAAATTATCCTGAAGAAATAGACTATTTTGAGTTAGCTCCCATTGTTGCAGCATTTATTGTATTGTTTCTCTCTTACTATTTCTACGTTCGGAAAGTAGACGAAATAAAGTCAAAAGCCGGCATGTCTTTCACTGCCATGTTCACAGTGTTGTGTAGTTTGTTAATGACCATGGGAATTTGTTTTATATTTGGTCTTACTGTCAATAACCAAAGAGGTAAATGGGTTTTCCCGTATTTAGCCATTTTATTTGGTCTTGAGAACGTTTTAGTTCTCACAAAAAGCGTCCTAATCACCCCCTTACATTTAGATGCTAAAATCCGTCTCGCACAAGGCTTAAGCAAAGAAGGCTGGAGTACTACCAAAAATTTACTTATAGAAATTACTATTTTTACTTTTGGGCTGTTCACTTTCGTTCCAGTGATACAAGAGTTTTGCATATTTGCTTTAGTCAGTTTAGTAACTGGCTTATTTCTGCAGATATTTTTCTTTTCCACGATTCTTGGTATTGATCTGAACAGAGCTAGTACTACCCTAGAAAAAACTAACCAAAGTTTCAGAAATGCCCTCTATCAACCGCTGATATCGGCGGAAAGTACATCGTTAGTAAATAAAGGCATGAGCCGATCCAGATCTCATCCTAGATTAAGTTTCCCTACAAACGTTGTGGCTGGCCAAAAGCACAACAACAATCAAGAAAAGAAAATTCCTAAGAGATTAAGGATGGTCAATATTTGGGCTAGGACGAGGCTATTTCAAAGATCTTTCATGGTTTTAATGGTCGTGTGGATTTGCATGATCATTTACAATAGTGATATCATTAATAATTATTTTCTAAATACCATTGAGGATCGACAAAATCAGTCCAGCGTACAGTTCCAAAAGAACTATCTTAATCTCAGTTTCTTTCCTCAAATCAACACAGCAAGGACTGTTAATTATGTAACATATAATTCGCTAGATGTGGACACTGTGACGAGACAAAATAAATCTGTTGATGTTGAAAAACTGAAACCGTCCGAGTATGCTCCTTGGTTGAAATTGTCTCCCAGCCATTGGTCTTTAATTTTGGGGAAATATAATATTTCCTTGAGTGGAAAGAGTGTAGCAGTATTGCCAAGCATCAAGCTATCGCATGTTATAAATCCAGAACAGGCTATTTTGCTGAGAAATCCAGAAGAGAAATATGGAAACAAGTTGCAGTGGCCAGCTTTGGCCATGGCTCTAGATCCCATCGATTTTGATGGAGGTATGTTCGTTTTTTAACTAATTACATTATTTGTGATGCCAAGATAAAAACTAATTGGCTAACTTTAAATTCTCGATTTGTACATTTCAAATTTAAAATGCAGTTTGAGTGCCGGGTGAATTGAGAAGCTTTATTTAAACACCAGATAAAAGTGACGAAGATCCATTGAAATGAAAATAATATCTATTTTAATTTTGTAGCAAATCTCTATGACATTTAATTCAAATTAATTTTATTTACTTTATTTATTTCATGTTCTGAAATAAATTTAATTTAAATATAATACGTGTAATTATGTATAATTTATTCCATGATAGTTAAATTATATTTAATACAAAACAAGATAGTAAAATAATAGACATACTTTTCTAGATGATTTCCCGGCTGTAGATCAAATTGAGCAGCCATTTTACCCCAGATCTCCCATGGAAATAATGCTCCTATCCATCTTAATACTAATAAGTGTTATTGTATTGGCGTATGGTTTTGTGGTGCTTTACAAATGCATATGTTCAAGGAACTATGCTGAGTGGCGTGCTTCATGGTACCCAGAGAAAAATGAGGAACCTGTAGATGACCAAGTTATGTTGGAAGCAGTGCCAGTGGTTCTTGATGGACACTCTCAAGAGGTAAATATTATGTTCTTACCATTAGTAAAATTACACATATTGTTAACTCTGAAATATTAGGTAGAACAGTTTTTAATTTGCATCAAGTTTCCAATATCTATATTTTTATTTATTTTACTTATCAATTTAGTATGCCACATAAATATAAGTTTTAATGTTGAAAACCAGGTTTAAAATATCATAATAAAAAAAAAGTTGCCTACTAAGAGGTCTACAATAACGAGTAGCCAATACTGGTGAATACATTGTATGAAAAATTGAACGGATTCATAAGAGCTTGCGTGCTGTTAATATGGTTAGTATTAAACAGGGGTGTTATGGTTATGGTGTCACTATGGCTTTAGAGGTGTATCCTGCTAGTGGTTTGAGTCCTATCTAACGGATCGCCAGCAGAGGGTCCTTTTGAGTTCTGAGAGCTCCGCGGGTCGGGTGGTTAAGTGGAGTGTGCCTCAGGGCTCTGTTCTGGGACCGCTTTTGTTTCTTTTTTATATAAATAACTTGGCCACCCTAAACATCAGTGGCCAATTAACCCTTTTCGCGGACGACACAACTATATTATGGCATGGCGTTGACTTTGAAGCTCTGAAAAGGGTTATTTCATCGGATTTATTAAAGGTTAAAACCTGGTGTGACTATAACCTCCTTGTTCTTAACTTGAGGAAAACAAATATAGTTGGTTTCAGATGTGACATAGAGGGGCTGGTTATTGGGGATGTAGTGTAGAGCATTTGAAAGCCAAAAGGCATTAGAGGTGTTGTTTTCTTCATTTGTTAAATCCAAATTAGAATATGCAGTAATTATCTGTCACCCAATATATCTAGCTTATATCAATGGCTTGGGGCCTATCCAAAGAAACTTTGTCAAATATGGCTTTTAAGCAGGATGGTGTATACCCAGCAAGAAGAACTTCCCAAAAGTTGCTTCTGGATCGTTTCAATATGGCATGTTAGAACGATCGCAGGGAAGTAATAGCAATACTTTTTTTACATAAATTATTGCATAATAAAGTTGACTGCATTGGTTTGCTTAATCAGGTAGCGATATGTGTTCCTACGGTTAATTCAAGAAATTCCTGCATATTTTACTGTAATCGGCCCAACAACAATATTCTAACTAGATCTCCTTTATATCTCATGTGCAAAACGCTGAATAATAGTGGTCGAGATATCGACATATTTTCAGATTCTATGGAGACTATTAGAACTTAGCCTTTGTTGATTCGTGATAACTGATTTTCTGAACCGACGGATTGTTTATTTAAAACATGTTTGTTTATATTTCTGGCAGGTACAAATTTAGATGTAATTTATACTGTTTTTATAATTACATTTCCGGTAAGTGGGTGACTGTTAGAAAAAAGAGCTATTTATTTATTTATAAAAGCTTTTATAACTAAAAGGTATTTAATTATTTTAATTAATTAGTTGGGCGCTACTTTGTAACTAATTAGTGTTGCCAACTTTGTAATGAATTTCTAGCTCAGTCGTACTTATAACTTATTATTTGGCTCATTCACCAATTTGTAAGAATAGAGCAAAAGTTAATTTATTTAGTTTATTTGAAGGCGTGGATTGAACGATTTCCTTTGGTGATTTAAAATTTATATGGCGCCACTTACGATAAATCAAAAAAGGTAAATTAAAAACAACTATATATTAACTATACGTTTAAATTACAATTTATGGTACCATGTGCACTGCAGTTATGAACATAAGATGAAAATTGACTTAAAATTAGATTACAAATGCAATCAAATACAATAATTGATTACTGAGAATTTAGTTAACAAAAATGGTACAAATGAGAATTGACTTAAAATTAGATTACAAATGCAATCAAATGCAATTGATCACTGAGAATTTGATTTACCAAAATGATGAAATTGAAATTAGCTTTGGACAAATTTAAAATAAATAAAATCTAGGTCTTTGCAATTCTTTCATATAAGCAACGCGTTACCTACGTTCCCAACTGTTCTTGTATTATCCGCAAACCACGTGATCGTTTGGGACCTCCTCTGGAAACTTCAACTGCCTGTGCCTAAGCTTCCTAGCTATAGGCGTGTCCAGGGCTTACCAGTCATTCCAGGAATGGTTCCCAGTTGTCTGCACGTGCCTGCTATCGGATCGACTGTCACCACAATGATCTGTGCGACTGTTGTCTTGTAGGAACGTTGAACGTTTACATGAAAAAAATAATTGGGTGTCTTAGATCGGTGTACACTGCTAATTATAATTATACAAAAGAGTATCCTATGGACCTCAGTTTGATATACAAGGTTTTAATCAACAACTTGAAAATTCACTGGTTACATAATCAGAACTTAAATTACAATTTAGGTTCAGCAAAAATTATAGATAATTATGATTAAATGACACTATGAATAATTACTGCTACTCAAGGTATTTCGTTTCTTTAATTAGAGATATGATATTCAAAGGAAATGACGATTTAAATTAGAAATTTAAAAGAAAATTATGAAACTTGTCCAACAGTGGCTCTCGGCAATTTCAAATAGAAAATCACTAGACTTTGAATAAAAAAAAAAGGACGAACGAGGTATAACCTCTCTTAAGCAAGTCTAATGACTCTAAATAGGTACTTAATTTATTAAGATGGCCCTTGGCACATAAACAATAATTGGACGTAAATTACGTCTCAAAGATAATTACTATCTCGCTTTGAGATAGGAACTATGTTTATAGATAAAGAAAAAATCAACCAGGTAATTTTACACGTGCTTAACCTCTTTAATAAGCAAATCAATACAGATACATCATGGATCAAACGTTGACACGATAAGCAATAATAATTATAGTTTAAAGCAACAAATAATCTGAAAAAGTAATGAAATAAGTCTGAAAATTTACTATAGCTAACAATATTGCTACGAAAAACCCAGAGAAATTCTACTACAAATTCAATTTACTACCTTCTACAGGAAAAGATAAAATCTGCTCTGCGAATTCTCCCAACAATATCGTCAAATCTAAATGAAAATATCTAAATAATGTGTGTGACCGTTTAAAACGATGAAATAATTCCGCTCTCGACAAATTTGGATTAAACCATTATCAAATTACACGAATTTGACCAATAAGAAACGCAACTATTCACCAAAAAAATCGGTATTTTACCTTAAGGTCACCAAAAAAATTTAGAATTGTTGAAATCGCAATTACTTAAAAATGCAATACAAAAGGCAAATATATCTAACTGAATTGGAAACAATTTTTAATTATATGTTTAAAGTATGAAAGGATTATTGAAAAATATGCAGAATGAATAAGATATTTTAAGATCAAAAATTATTAGGACTCACCGTGCCGACGCTTTAACACAAGATGACACGATATTTCTCAAAACTGTATATTTTACCCATTTAAAATTCAACGTTTTTTTTTTCATTGGCCAGTTCAAAACACGTGACAACCGTTGTAAGTAACACGGCGTCAAGCTAAGGAAGCATTCAAGCATTGCCTATCAATATACTAAACATTGAACTGCCTATCAATGTACTAAATATTGAAAACCATTGACAAATAGGTAGAATAAATGGAGCGGAATAGACAAATATTTCATAACATTATATTTAACATATATTCCGGTACACTTCTTTATTTTCTTATATGAGAGATCCTTATCAAAATATCATCGAGGACATCAAATTATACTAGTTCTTTATTGTTATTTTTGCAAACAGTTTTTATTAAATTTGTGCTTCTAGAGAAGCGCACACAGTTGTAACAATGACCTTTAAATTCATATATTGTTGTCCTTTGACTAAGAATCAAGACATGTGCCTGTCAATTCATGGGTAGATCGGGTCAAGCAAGTAGCATAAATCAATAAAACATTTGGACCTGCAAAGGACCAAGTACAACGTGCATGAATGCAATGAAAACAGCGAAAAGTGGGTAAAGAGATGCAAAATATTATGATGCAGTACTTGCAGTACAGACACTGCAAGGATAGTCTGCAGCACCATGTCATCCAGTCCAAACATTACAGTTCGCTGCCAAAAGAACTTGAAGACGTTAGAAAAAAATGGGAATTAAAATCCAAAATTACACAACTTTAACCCAGAACAAGCTACAACACAGCCAAGTCGGATGAGGGAAAGAAATGGCAAGCAAAGGAACAGCATGGATTGTCCATGAAAGCTACTTCTCTTGGCAAAAGCGATATAAATGAAAATAGGGTAAACACGGGATGAACTATCTAACCACAACAAAAACCACGCAGGCCTTCGCCTGTAGTAGTAAGCGAAGTACCCGACTATAACTGCCTAACTGTGACACTTAATAGTAAGGAAGTTAACTTCACTGCCAAAAAGCTGAATAATTATCAAGTATTAAGTGTGAACAACGAACTAGAATATTATTAGAATTATGAATGAGAGCACCCAGAAATGGCACACCTATGAAGAAATAATACCAATATGAGTGGTCGATAAAATCTTACATCCCACATATGAAGTAGCAAACAAAATGAAGATAATTCAAAAAAGTTCTCTGTCACATGAAGGTCATGATCAAAACCTTGAGGAGTAATAATCTCATTCCGTAGTGCAAAAAGTGTCAGAGCTCTATGCCACACACAGATATTCTGTGTATGTAAAGCTAGATGTGTTAAATGCACAATAATTCATCCAAAGTTGTCTGCCAAAAACCAGCAAGCTCAAAACCAATCTGCAATAACTGCGGAGAAAATCATTCTGCTAATTACAGAGGGCGCATAGTAGCAAAAGAGCTACCGAAACGAACAAACCTAACAGTAAAAGAGAAAGCTCCACAAAACTATGAACAAAGAAAGTTTACATTAAAAATAATAAATCCTAATAATGACTTTTGTGAATGTAACACAAAACCAGAATACTAGAAAATAAACAGAACAACTGACACTCCTGCCAATTCTGCTTTCCAGACTTAATACCAGTTAATGGAGAAACAAGACTGAAGAATAGCTATATGGAACGCTAAGGGTGTTCTAAACAGTAGAGAAGAACTTCTTCAACTCTTTCTTGAGATACAAAAAATAGACATATGCCAGAAACTATCCTGACAGACCGGTTATTTCTTAAACTTAGGGAATACAAGGTATATAACAAAATATACAGAACAACTGACACTTAGATTTATTTATTTATTTATGTATATTGTATTTAATTATTTATTTATTTATTTCAACGGAAAATTCATTTTACAATAACAATACAGTAAATACATTGTAAAAGCAATCATAAACAACAATAGCAGACAAAATATAGAAAATCATTATAGTAACCAAATCAGTATAGCAACAAATGTAGAAATAGATACAGAGAAAACACAGTCTAATTGTTAGGAAGTAGCCGATCCTAAATGTTAATAGGTCCAACCCAACGATTTTGAGACAGCGAACCATGCGAGTTATCGGGCTATAAAATCAACAGTATTGAAATTAATCTCACGAAGTAACTGTGAAGCGCAGATAGAGCCATTAAGAAGCTTAAAAATAAACTAAACATCAGCTAGCACGTTGTCGTCACTGACTCGACTCAACCATATTAAAGTCTTTCATTACCGTATTATAATTAATTGAATAATTACCAACATTATATATATTAATGTGCGAAAAGCCAACGCGCGCAAGAACACTCTCCACAGCGTCGATCTGACACTGATAATAAGGTGACCCAACCACAGGTGCATATTCGAGACCCGAACGCACCAATGAACAATACAACAGTTTAAATGGTTGAGCACTAAGGTCACTTCCGTATCTAGAGATAAAACCCAGTTTTTTATACCCATCCCGAATAATTTTATTAATACAAGTTCATTCAGAACAAAGATCATGTTACGAAATTGTTAAAATTACGGTAACAGTGTTATTCGCAGGTTGTCAGTTGGCATATGCGATCATTATATTCAGTTTTTTGTCTGGAAATTAACTTTGCGGAAATTTTACTACGAATACCATGATTGCCTTTATAAATTTTCTTGTATATCTCGTGTCCAAATGAGAGATTTAATGCCTTCGCTAGAATTAAATTCATCATTTCCTTTCAAAAAGCATTACCCTGCAAAAGCAAAATTTAGCAAAAGCTATATTAACGATACTTAAGGAAAGATAACGTTTACTTTTTTAGCTAAATATGAAGAATTATACCTTTAGGTTAGTAAATAACTGATATTATGAATATTAAGATAGCTGCTTGAGTCTTTCCTGCGTTAAACTGGACATTATTTTCCTCTCCCCATTCCACGATAATGTTCATATCCTCATTGATGGCAGCACTCTGATTTTCTCGCTCGCGTTGGGAACGAGTTGCGGTCATTGAGATCCGCGACATGAATGAGGATATAAGAGTGCTGTCGTCTGCGAAGCTGTAAATATAATTATTTGTCCTGTCTAAGAGATTGTTGATATAGAGCAGGAACAGTGTGGGAGATAATATACACCCTTGAGGAACGCCGCCATTGATTTTAAATTCCTCCGAGAGATGTCCATCAATACCAACTCGGATGCTTCGATCCCTTAAGAAGTTGGAAAGCTATAGAAGCAGTGCTGGTGGTAGTCCGTATGCTGTCAATTTGCTTAAAAATCCGTCATGCCACACCCTATAAAATGCTTTGGATATGTCGAGAGCCATTGCACGGGATTCGCCGTAGCTCTCGATGGCTTTGGTCCACAGGTGGTCACGTAAGTCAGGAGATCTCCCGTTGACCTGTGCTTGCGGAAGCCATACTGGCGATCGCTTATGATGCCTGCCGATTCGAGATATTTTAGGAGCTGTTCGTTGACCAGTTTTTCTATGACTTTGGACATGATGGGTACTAAGGCATTTGGACGGTAGTTATTTGGAATCGTTTTTTTACCTTTTTTCGGGATTGGTTGCACTTCAGCGCATTTCCAGCTAGAAAGAAAGCATGCTGTTCTGTATGATAGGGAGAAAAGCCGGCATAGTGGACCTGTTAGTTCAGCAGCACATTTCTTAAGCACTATTACTGGAACGCCATCCGGTCCTGTGGTCTTGTTAGTGTCTAGGCTTTTGATTATTCGCTTCACTTCGCGTTGGCGAAATACCAGACCCAACATTGAGGAATTCACTCTCAAGATAGTTGGGGGAGTCCCCTTGATGATCTAAGGTAGAATTTGATGCAAATATTTCGGCTAGAATTTCGCTTTTTCTTTGGCCATTTCCGCTATTGAGCCATCATCTTTGGTCATGGGATTGACGTCTTTGAGAAACCCTGATTGACAACTTTGGCAGCTGACCAAAAAGATCTTGATCCGTTAGGAGAGTTGAGGACCTTGTTCTTGATCTGCTCGTTATATCCCTCCTTGCTCTCCTCAATGGTCCGCTTACACTGGTTTCTAGTCCTGATGAATATATTTCTATTTTCGGCTGTGGGATCTCGGCGCCATTTTTAGCATTGACTGCTCTTGAGCAGTTTTTCCCAAACTATGGTTTACTGTTTGAGATACGCTTCATAGAAGAGGGGATGAAAGCTTCCATACCAGCTAGGATAACTTGAGTTATCTCAATAGCAGATACAGCAGGGGTGTGTTGATTCCTAAGGCAATGCCAAACCTTTCGGGGTATCTGTGGTTCCTGTATTTTGATAGCAAGTTCACAGGTTGCGGAGATAAGATCGTGGTTTGATGAGCCCAACGGAGGTTGAACAGTTATGGTGTAGAGGTCAGGATTAGTTGTTAAGAATAGATCCAGGAGGCTAGCAAAGTCTTTTTGACGCTCAGGGATCCTGGTAGGTTCGTCAACCAGCTGAGTAAGTCCGTGACATAGCAAAAGACTCGGCTTCTCGTCCTTCATCGTCGTTTTTGTTGGAGTGTTTCAGCCAGTCGATGTTATGTACGTTGAAGTCTCCTACTATGACAACTGAGATGGTTTCAAAAGAAAAGCTTAAAATCATCGGCAAAAGCCATTGATCCAACATTCTGGACTTTGGACAAAGCACTATTAAAAGCCACCAAAAAAAGCAAAGGCCCCAAGTTAGATCTTTGAGGAACTCCGAGGTGCCAGTATAAATAGTATATTTGCTACCTCTTACTTCAACATACTGGCACCTCTTATTTTCGTCATTCCCGTCCGTATTAAACTTATTAAAAATTTCCCTCAAACTATTTAAGATGACTGAATGTCTAACTCTGCCGAAAGCTTTTTCTAAATCTGTATAAATTACAATTTGAGATTTTTTGTTTACCACTTCAGCAGCAAAAGTAGTTAGATTGGTAAATGTTGACCTTTGAGGCAAAAATCCATGCTGATTAGGTGATATTTTTCCAGAAACCTCATCAAAGAGCATGTCAAAAACTAAAATTTCACATATTTTCGATACAGCACATACAATGGTTATCGGCCAAGGCTACAACACATATGATGGAATTCCATCGGGACCAATAGATTTATTTCCCTTAAGTGTTTTAATGGCCTTCTCAACTTTTTCACAAAAATATGATCTCACTTCATAACCAAAGAAGCCTGCACCATCAGAATCATCATACTGATTTTAAGCAACATGCAAAACCATCCGCCAACTCATGAGGGCCCCTAAAAACTTTATTATCAAAAGTCATCTCATCCAGTGTATCCGAACTGTCTTTTAAACTGTTTAAAAATGTCTAAAATAATTTTGGATTAGCCCTTAAGTTTTGCTCCACATCGAAAAGGTATCTTTCATGTGCTTCCTCAATTTTATTTGTAACTAAACATCTCAAATTGTTAAATTTTAGTTTCCAATACCGGTATCTGGTTCTCCTGGATTTAAAAAAATACTTATGTTTTTGTTTAATGAGGAGGATTATGTCTTTAGTAAACCAGACAGGATATCTTTCAAAAATATTGTCGACTATTGTATAAAATTGATCCAGAGCCAGATCCACATCTGTAAAATTGTCCAAAACATCCCAGTTCTGCATCTAAAAAGGGTGTACAGTAAAACAAAATCAGCTTTTTTAAAATTAAATTTTGTTGAAGGAATTAATGTACATGATTTTTGTGTAGACTCTTTTAAAAGACTTATGAAACAGGGATGCCCCCGATCAATTGGTAACAGTGGCTCCTGAGCACAGTCCACATTGACATCATCGAATGAGGCAATAACAAAATCTAATATTATATTATTATGATTTCCAATATTATTAAGCTGACAAATTATTAAAAGCAAGAAACGATTTAAAATTGTTTAAAATTAAATTGCATGATAAATTATTTACATAACTAGGAATATTGAAGTCACCCACAATAATAATATCAAGGTTATTTTTATTCCTTATGTAGGGTTTTCTATTTGTTGTCTAGGGTTTTGATGTAGAAATGAAAGTCCTCGGGGTAGATTAGGAAGTATTATTTAATAGAAAGCTTGGAGTGTAGTCGAACACTGATTGTTTATAATATTTAGATTCGAGAATGGCAATAGGTTTTAAATACACTGATACACACTGATACAAAAGGAAGTCTTATGTCTTATCACGTCGCGTCTCGACCTTGGAGAAATTACAAGTTTCAAGCTAACGTCTTTTACTGTTAAATTATCGGTAAAGCACACAGAATCCGTCTGATTCCGGTCTAGATTAATTACACGTCTTTACGTCGTTTTTGTTAGGGCGGAAGACACGGCTTTTCTTCCCGACCCTTGAATTTGCTCGACTTGCAAAACGGCTTACGTCTTATGTCATGACTAACGACTGACTGACCACCCCGCGAAAAAGAACTGCCTTGGCCTTGGTGCATCAATTGTTGCTAAGGGAGTAGAGCGGTAAATTGCAGTGGCGTGCTTAATTAAGTAAATGATGAAAGAAAAGATTGGCGTATCAAAAAAAAATGTTTCTATTATATTAATGTTAAGTAAACAGAGATGCGTTCCTACACTTATATGTTCAATTTGGTCATAAAATTTATCATATGTGACACTAGGACTATCTGGAACAATGTACGCTATTACCAAAAGTAAAAAACG
The DNA here is from genome assembly GCA_016904865.1 of Pissodes strobi. Lineage (NCBI taxonomy): Eukaryota > Metazoa > Arthropoda > Insecta > Coleoptera > Curculionidae > Pissodes > Pissodes strobi. The sequence goes on from MU183113.1 coordinate 65,310, forward strand.
ATTGTTAGTTAACTTAATTATATACACATTGTTTCCTCATCATAATCAAAGATGTGAATTTCAGAGACAATAAAACTATTTTTCACGGTAACATATATGTATGGACTAGCTAACAAAAAAGGGACGCCATATTAATATTGAAGCCTTTTAGCGACCATATGTAAAATGTATGAATTGACAATAAAGGAACTCAATTTTTTCAAAAAACAAACTATTGTTTGTTGTTTCCACTTGGTTTTACGTTGAATAAATGCACTGGCACAACGTTGTATGAATTTTAGCTAATCATTATTGAATCCATTGACAAAAAGATCAGTTTCAGGAATGTTTATTGATTTTTCTAGATTTTGATGTAATTGATCACACATTTTGTTTAATAAACTATCTCGATATGGTATCAGCAATATAACGATGAAGTCAATTAAATCATACTAATTTAATAGCAGTCGATCAGTGATTGTTCTAGGGGTTCCAGAATTGTGGAGGGACATCCATATTGAGAGCCCTTTCTTTTTTTTTATTTTTGCTTATTCTCGAATGGTTTTTGTGGTTTTGCATGCTATTGACTAATATTTTGATAGTTAAAGAAAAGTACGACCGTCGAAATCAGTTGCTGAAACGATATATAAAAAATAATATGATGATCTGAAAAAATTAGCTCACATTAATTATGCCATTTGTCGTAAATTCTTGTTATTCCCATTTTTTTTTTGTAATAACGGTCGCAAATTATATTTTTGCTGGAAAATATTCTAGTCCAAGAGCATCTACTTCTTGTAAATGAAAGGAAATGTTCTTGAAGAATTCTTAATATGGTAGATTTAGAAACAAATAATTACACTTGTGCAGCGTTGTGTTTTAATGTGTTTGTAACTTTGACTAAGTTTGTTTGAAAATGTGTTGGTAATTTGCGTTTCATGTCTGTTTTGAAAAAGGCGGCAAAGAGTACCTGCCGAAACGTAAACATGTTTATATTATTTTTGATATCTAGGTTTAACTTTCTCATTTAAAATTATAATTAACCTATTTTTTTATTTAAATGTTCAGAGATAAAATGTTCTAAATTACATCTGCGCTATGTCATACTAAAGTACTCGGTGACCGCTACTAAGTCGTAGAGTGTAGTGATTCTAATAACGGTCATACCACACTTATATTGTAAACGTCTACTATTATAGGTTACAAGTTAAAAAAAAATCTGATCTTAGAGATGCAGTTAGTGCGAATATATTTAAAAAGATATTTAAGACATATTTAGTAGAAAAGAACTGTAATGATTTGGATGAATTATAGCCGGGAAGGGTTGGATGCAGGGGTTTTTAATAGGCCCCCCGAGGCTACGCCAGATGCCCATGAGGTGGGCTTTAACAAGGTGGCTGTACAACAACTCTTTAAACTGTTAGAAGAAACTGTCCAGAAATATAAATTAGCAACACGAAAATCCACAATGTTGACGAAACTGCCAATTTAAAGGGGGCTTCAAAAATTATAGCTTTAAAAGTGAAACTCTTAGTTAGTGCGCTTACGTCCGCCGAGAGGGGTGAAACTATCACTGCAGGAATTCGTTTCTCTGCATCAGGAGCTTATTTGCATCTCAAGCTAATATTATCCCGAAAGCGCATGCGGCAGGGGTTATTGGATGGCCTTGTGCCCGGTGGATGAGTTGAGTTAAACGGGACAGGGTGGATAAAAAAGGCATTGTTTTTTTCATACTTTAAAAAGTTTGTCGAGTATTCAAAAAATTAATCGGTTCTGCTTCAGTTAGGTGGTCATTCAACACATGCGAAAAATATGGTATCAATTATGGTAGATGAAATGGGGTGATATGATGATTCAGACGTGATCTATATATGAGTTTAGTACATGTTCAATAGGTGTTTGATGTGTATTTGTATGGTGTACATTTTGTTTAGTTAGTTTATTGGCTTTTATTCAGTTATTGTTGTTTTAGCTTTCAATTGAAATAAATGAACAATAGCAACCAACATTGTAGTGTTTTTCAGGTAACAGTTATTGCTGGTGTAATGTATGTTGTTTAAGGATTCAATTAAACAAGACATGAATATAGGTTTATAACAAATAGATTTATTTGTTAATACGTTTATAAACTTAAGGGGCTATGACTGACAACCACTGATCTACGACCGACGTGATCCCACCTGTCAAATCAATACAGTCGTGACTAAGGGTTGGCTGCCGTGTATAATAAATAACAACCTATAGTCACGGAAAACAATCCTGTACATATAGGTCATACATCACACGCCCCTTATTAAAAATTAAAAAATAAAGAAACATATGTTTAATATCAAAATTTAACACTAAGAAAATATCCTTTAGAATTAATATTTTTAAATATCTAAACTTTGTGGATGTTTGATCAAACGACCACTTTTCGACATTACAATTAAAGCATTTTTAAATATCTAACCTTTGTGGATGTTTAATCAAATGACCACTTTTGGTTGTTACAACTAAAGTATTACCATCGGTTTCCGTTTCAGACCCTATCGTTCCTTCACCTGCTTTAAGTGGAGTTTTATTATTACTTTGAATTGTTTTCTCTTCATCCTTCTTTTTAGGAGATTGTAATGGAGACTTAAAAGGAGAACAGGGATGATGAGTAGGAGGGATAGCTTGGCTATGATTATTATCAGTAACGCATGGTGACGATTTCGACGATAATCAGTATCATTTATTCGCACTATATAGTCATTATTAGGCGAACCCTCTAGAACAACGCCCGGTTTCCATTCACGCATTTTTTAATTTTTTTTTTGGAGCAAAACTTGCTGTCCGGGGACTAGATTAGGTAGCTTTTTAGCAGACTTGTCGTAATAGGTTTTTTTTGCCTCTGCTGACACTCTACTAACTTTTATGTGTTTCCTTAACACCAGGAGAATTGGTTCCAATACTGATTTAGGCACTGGGAGTAGGGTTTTAAGCCTTCTACCCATTAATAAGACACTGGGGGCAGGAAAGTCTGACTTAGGTGTGGTATTGTAATTTAATACTGATAGAAAAGGATCTTCATTTTCTGGCAGATATTTTAAAAACAAACCTTTAATGGTTTGGATGGTCCGCTCAACCATGCCATTACTCTTGGGATACATGGGACTTGATGTATGCAAATCAATATTGTATTTTTTAGCAAATAAATGAAACTCCTGAGAATTAAATGGAGGGCCATTATCAGAAAAAATCTCCTGAACAATTCCATAAAGTGAAAATATGTTTTTGAGACAAGTTATGAGACTTTGTGCCGTTTTAGACGATAACTTATTGACAACGGCAAACTTACTGAAATAGTCCACTATAACTACAAAATCTTGATTTTTAATTGCCATGAAGTCTATTCTAATTTTTTGCCATGGGAGATCGGGCGGTTTGTGGGGTATTAATGGCTCCTTCTGATTACTTTTTGAATACATTTGACAAGTGAGACATGCTAGAACAGATTTTTTTATTAGCCCTGGATAAAATATGGCCTCCCTAGCTTTTTTTTTACATGACACAACTCCTTGATGAGTTTGATGAATGATGTTAAGAAACTCAGCTCTGAGGCATTCTGGTATTATTAGTCTTTTTTGAAAAACTAAGACATTTTTGTGTTTTGGCCATCCTTTTAGTGTAAAAAATTTAATCTGCTGTAGAATTGGATCTTCGTCTATTGCTTTTTGTAATCTAATTTGATTTTCTTCAGAAGTTGAAATGATTGAAAACACATACAGGGCGTCATCTAAATATTTGGTTGAGATATTATTGGATAAGGGGTCTCGGCTAAGTGTATCAGGAATACGTAATTCCTTACCAGGCACATACACGAGATTAAACTGGTATCTAAGTAATCTTATAGTAAGTCGTTGGATTCTCGGAGACATGTCTTCTAGTGGTTTTTTCAAGAGATCCAATAGGGGCTTGTGATCTGTATGCAACTCAAAACACTGGCCATATAAATAATAGTGGAACCGTTCACAACCGAACACTAACTCTAGCAATTCCTTCTCAATGTGATTATATTTTTGCTACGTAGGAGTCAACGAGACAGATGCAAACTCAATAGATTTGCACTCTTGGCAAATAACAGCGCCCAAACCGAAAGGACTAGCATCCACTGCAAGGGTGACTTTTTGCTTAGGGTTAAAAAATTAAAGTGTTGTAGCTGAAGAAATCAAGTTTTTCAGTCGATTAAAACAACCTTCTTCATTAGTTGTCCAAACCCATTCTAGTTTTTCACTAAGTAATTTTCTTAAAATTGTTGTTTCCTGGGACAGATGTGGAATAAATTTCGACAGATAAACTATCATGCCAAGAAACCGTTGCAGGTCTTTTTTATTGGAAGGCGATGACATGCGGACAATTGCCTCAGTTTTAGCTAAATCTGGAGATACTCCAGTCGAGCTGGTAAAATGACCTAAAATTTTTAATTTTGTTTGACAAAACTTCGACTTTTCTAAGTTAAGCGTAAGACCACTGGCTTTTATTTTGGATAACACAACTTCAAGAGTTTTGTTGGGTTCAACCTTGTTTTTTCCAAAAACCAGAATGTCGTCAAAATAAGAGATAACGCCTGGAACTCCCTCTAAAGTTTGTTGTACAAATCGCTCAAAGACTTCAGGGGCTGATTTTAATACATAAGGAAGGCGTAAATATCTGTACCTACCAAAAGGAGTAATAATTGTACAGAGGAGGGAACTTTTATAGTGTAATGGGATCTGCAAGAAAGCTGAAGAGGCATCTAATAGCGTAAAATAATTTGCGTCCGATAACTGCGAAAACAAAAAATCTGGTGTGGGTATTTGGAAAAATTCACGCTTGACAAACTTATTTAGATTTCTTGGGTCCATACACAGGCGAATGGAACCAGAAGGTTTAGGGACACCACAATTGTGTTCACCCAGTCTGAAGGCTCATCAACAGGTACTAGGATGTTATCTTTAACAAGCTTATCTAATTCTTGTTTTACTTTGATTCTTAAAGCTATAGGCACTTTTCTACAAGCACTGACACAAGGTATTGCATTATCTTCTAGAATAATTTTGTGTTTTCTTGTGTGTATTTTACCTATCCCTGAGAAATCACTTTTAAATTTATCAAGAATTTCTTGTACACTATTGTCTACACTCATTATTTTAAAGTCTAGTTTAATGTTACAGGAATTATTGGAATTAGAAATGTCCTTTGATACTGAGTCAGTTTTTTGACTATTTTTAATTACATTAAGAGTTTGAATACCAGGTAGCCCTAGAAGTGACTTCGACCCCGAGTCATTTAAAACATAAAAAGACAAAGCTTTAGTGACATTCTTAAAACTACAATGCAAATCAATTTGACCAATTGCAGTTATGTTATGACTAGAATAGGACGACAGTTTTGATAACACTGGAGAAAGTTGATACAAACCTACCTTTAAAATAAATTAAAGTCCTTCTGATTTAAGATATTAACTGAACTACCTGTGTCAATTTTTAAATTGATAAACAATTTATTAATTTGAATTTGATCAAACCATTCTATTGAGTTGACCGAGTTTTCTATGACAGACCATGTAAACTGAAGATCATCTGCATCTATACCTATATCATTTTTACCACAAGCTGAGCCGTAAGCATTGTCAGTAAGAGGCTCACACTCATGTTCATCGAGAACATGTTCCTCGACATGCTTGCAAGTACAAGTGTCTTGTTCAATGTTATGAACAGGTTGTTGACAAAACTTACGGTAATCTCCCGGTTGGCCACAACTAGAACAAATTCTTCTACAAGGCACTACAATGTTCACAACATTTTTGGTTACTAACTTTTAACTTTGAAAATTGTCTTGTCAAGGATTTGCCATGATCATACACTTGACAGTTTTTTGAAAACTGTTCTAATAACACTGACATTACTAAAATCCAAATCAGTGTTTTTAGCTATTTCACGTTGTGTGTTGACACTGCTTTCCATAGACCTGGCAATGTTAATTGTTTCTTGCAACTCCAAGTTTGAAAATTGTAATAATTTTTCCTGAATTCTAGGGTCACTTACCCCTAGAACGATCCTGTGCCTAATAAGAACATCTCTCTCTGCGAATTCACATGTAGAAGCCAGCTGCTTTAATGATGTGACAAACTGATCTATAGTTTCGCTTGACGACTGATCACGCTTAAAAAACTTGAAATGTTCGAAAACTAGATTTTTAAGTGGATTGCAGTACACATCAAACTTCTTCAATACACACTCTAACTTTGTTTTTTCTTACCTTGTTCATACTCAAAAGTATTGTAGATTTGTATTCCTTCATCACCTAAAGAATGTAACAAGATTGCTGTTTTATGTTCTTCAGATTTACTGGCTTTACCACTGGCCAACAGAAATATTTCGAATTTCTGCTTCCACAACCGCCACCTATCCGCAACATTGCCTCCGACAAAGCTAAAGCTATCCAATATTTTGCACTCAGCCATAACTAATTCTCAATATTCGATATCAAACTAGTCACATAAATTACAGACAGACAGAAAAGTCTCTTCTAAATATAGACACAAGAGTCTAACTACTATGTTGTACCGCGTATCTATCACTCAAAGGTTTCCGCTACATAGCCCCTTTTCTCTGTGAATATCTCTACCAGTCCCAGAAGCTATTGACGGTAAAATATCGTTTAAAGTGTTTACTTTGCACGTTTACGCGCTGCCACCATGTAATGTATGTTGTTTAAGGATTCAATTAAACAAGACATGAATATGGTTTTAAAACAAATAGATTTATTTGTTAATATGTTTATAAACTTAAGTTGCTTCCGTTTAGTTCTCGGTCGGGATAACATCGCTGTTGAGTAGCGGCTCTTTCGACGGCCATTTTGCCAATCAAAGAAACAACAACAACAATTTAAGGGGCTATGACTGACAACCACTGATCTACGACCGACGCGACGTGATCCCACCTGTCAAATCAATACAGTCGTGACTAAGGGTTAGCTGACGTATATAATAAATAACAACCTTTAGTCTCGGGAAACAACCCCCTGTACATATAGGTCATACATCACAGCTGGGACATGCTATAATATTTTGTTGCATTTCATTTTGTTGCATTTCATGACTTGTAATTATAATTTTATTTCACAAGGAATGATACTATTTGCCACTTCTAAATTTTTAGGTGGAATGTATAGCAACTGATGGAGTACACTTAGCCAGCGTTTGTTTAGGTGGACAACTAAAAATTTGGGACAACAGTACTGGCGAAATAGTGGCTATCATAGATAGAAAAACTTATTTTACTCAAAACGACAACGAAAGTGGCTTCTCTTTAGAGAATGATGATCCCTCAGACTACGAGTCAGGATCACCTCCTTCAAGGGACGAAGTGTTTCCTCTACTTATTAATAGAATAAACACAGATTTTTCAAATCTCAGGTCACGAACTTTAGGTGATACATTTAACTCTAGATATGAATTTTACAAAGCTTATAAATTTCATTATACTAGTGATAAACCAAATGAGAAGACTCCAGTGAGATGTAATTCAATTAGGAATAGGCAACTAAGTGCAGAAGATGAGAAATCAGATAGTTCGAGTAGAAAAACTAGCGATTGTGGTAACACTAACGGAAAATTATCATCGGTTTGGTGCATGGATTATGTTGATAATCTTATTATTATTGGATGTGCTGATGGAAGACTTGAATTTTGGGAAGCTACGACCTGTAAACTTAAGGTATAGAAAATAATACTTGCAATCCTTGAATCAAATGTATTTTATAGCTATGATACTTATTAATTGACACCTTAGTGGATCTTTCAAATAATTTGGTCGTAGTAATCAAGTTATAATTATATAGTGCCTGTAGTGCCTGTCAATAATACTAGATATTGAAGAAACGTTTATTGTAGTGGTTGAAATGGTAGATGAAATTTTATTTTAAAGTATCCATGGCCAATTTGTATTATAACCTTTTGCCCTTCCATTTGCATTATTTATCGCGTAATTATTCATAATGACCTTTTATTCTTCTCGCTCTCGTCTACTAATACACTGATGGGGTTATTTTCTATAAAATTTAGTTATTATTTTATTAGATCATTAAATTGATCCGTGTTTTTGAATGTCTCAAGTCTGTTAACGTGTTACTGTCACTGATACATTCAAAGCACCGTTTAATTTAGCAGGCTGTTAAGGTGGCTAATCGGAGTTGAAATTATTTATTATTTACAGTGTATATTTGAAGATGGTAACGATTCTGGCGTTACAAATGTTAAATTAATTGGCTCACGAGTAATAGCAGCAAGATTATGCGGTGCTTTAGACTTTCTACAGCTGCAGACTTATAACCAGGGAAGGCCCGTAGATTGGAACTTCACATGTGCCTATAGAAGAACCCATATTCGTACTGGATCGATGGGTTCCATTTCTGAACGTGAAATTAAAAACCCGGTAAGACAATATAAATTAATATTCGAAAAAATTATTTATAATGTTCGATCTAATTGGATAGAGCTTTTTATGTAAAAATATTCTGTTAAAAATATCCGCGAATATTATAAATCATAGCGATAAATGCGTGCGAATATTTATTGTGAATCATCCAGTTGGAATACGTAAAGCAGTCTATATCACTTGAACCTAGAATCATATTTTTTCCGTTTCCGAATTTTAAGGAATTGGGTCAATGATATTTAGAACATGAGACTGAAATTTGTTTGCACTAAATATCTGACCATATCTGGGTTTATTTTTGTATTGTAAGAGATAGAAGGGTGCGAACATCGCTTCATGAGGGGATAATTTTAAACAGGAAATTCTCGATTACTGAAAGAGCTATTTTTTAGAAAGCTTAGAAAGTATTTTCACTGACATCATGCCACTCTGAGATATTCTTATTTGTATTGACTGAAAAAAAAATAGTCTAGTCTCAGCGACTACCATCTTTTTTGGACATCACGATTTTCTTGGGATGAGAAGGTAAAATAAGCACCAAAAAAGTTCCTAGAAAACTAATTTGATGTAACTCGACAATTGAATTGGAATTCCACACTTCCGTCCAGCCCAATATTCATACCAAACTTTGCAGAACAAAATTTTAAAACCCGAAATATGACAGAAGGCACAAATATTGTACAACACTTGCAGGGTTCAACCTAAAAAAGTAAAAAATAAATTTCTTATCCAGACCTTCCATCATTCGTCTTATACCGTCACCTGAAGAATGCATCTAACAGTTTTAAGACAACTCGTAAATTCGGATGACCTTTACGAAAGCAGAGAGCCTCAGCTCTTCCTATCTTGAATTGAATGTCTTAAAGAATCGGCAAAACTACTAGATTTCGTTTAAAAAGAAATAACTTATTGTCTCCTGGCACCAGAGAGGCAGGTTTTATCCGTTGTTGGTTACCTCAAATGGTGAGCTTATTTATACAGTGACGTCCTTGGACTAATGAAGAGGATTAATGTACATTATAATGTAAACGAGGGGAAACTTCTTATTGACTCGTCAAAAGAACTCTCAAAACAGTAGTGCTTCACCACGGACGAAAGTATACTTCAATACGGATCGTGGATGCACGTATGCGGTATTTGAAAATACTTTCAGTGTTTCTTGGTCAACAAAGGGATACCCATTGCTTCTTGTGCGGTGGATACCCCTACTCCTTGGATGCACAGGACAGATGGGATAACCCAAAACCACAGCTTAGTACAATCAGCTAGGACACTCCGTTGGTGAGAACGGTTTGCGCCGATCCTTGCGCACGACGCCATTACGGGGAAGATTATGGCAGTGGCGTCGGTGGCGGATTCGCTATGATCATTTGTTCCTTATATTTTGAATCAATTGAACATAGACATACTTAAAAGTGTTTATAAGTTGTGATATTCATGGGTTCACCAAAGTGGGGACACGTCTGTGCTGCTAAAGGTTGTATAAGTAAAAATATAATTGCGATAGGAGCTTCTTTCGGTTTCCTAGTGATAAAGACCGGTAAGCATCTAATCATAACTACGATATATGTATTATTTTCACGGCTTGGTACAAAGCTGTGATATTTTCTTGGATTCACATTTCAACTAGAATATTCTTAATGTACAGGGTGGCACGAATTCGAGTCTATGCATGGGGATCTCGAAAACCGTAAGAGTGTCAGTCAAATTGGGGCAAAATTGGACATTTAGGTGCCTAACAATATGCCGTTTAGAAAGTTTTTAAATTCTGAATATTTGCGGAGATATCCGCAAAAACCAAAATTTTGACAAATCGTTTTATTCGGAATCCGACGTTTTATCTTCAAGGGGTCTTTATCAGTTTTCTTTTTTTCTTAATGCAAAATTTAATCTTTTATATCGTTTTTTAGATGATATTGGCGTTATTAATATGAATATGTGTTTTTTTTCTTTTTGAAGTGAATACTTCTTTGGTTCCATGAGTGATTTTTCAAGGCCATGTAAAAACACGTTTTGGAATTTTCGTCTCGTAAGAGAGATACAATATACCTATGACTCTGTCTCTCTCTCCATGTCTCTCTTATGGAATTGATAAAGAATTGTTCAATTTTTATGAGACTAAGTGAAACTAACCGAAAGTTGATTAGACGACTAACCAAATCTATTAAAATTGATTATAACGTATCGGAACCAGTTCAAATGACTAAAATAAGTTGATATTAAGGGAAAGTAACCGAAAGTTGATTGGACGACTAACCAATACTAACCAAATCTATCAAAATTAATTATAACGTATCGGAACCGGTTCAAATGACCAAAATAAGTTGATACTAAGTGAAACTAACCGAAAGTTGATTGGACAACTAACCAAAACTCAGCAAATCTATTAAAATTAGTTATAACGTATCAGAACCGCTTCAAATGACTTAAATAATTTGAGACTAAGCGAAACTAACCGAAAGTTGATTAACCGATTAACCAAATCTATTAAAATTTATTATAACTTATCGGAACCGGCTCAGATAAGTAAAATAAGTTGAGACTAAGTGAGACTAACCAAAAGTTGATTAGACGACTAACCAAAACCAACAAAATCTATTTAAATTGATTATAACGTATCGAAACAATACCTCCTACAACAAGGCCAGACGGCTTACGCGTGACGTCATCAAAAGTGGTCTTAACTTATTTACAGGCGTATATTGAAATGTGCAATTTCTTTTAAAATTTCACAGTTAAGTAGACATTTTAGACGCAAAAATCTCGAAAAAATATAACAAAAACTTGTGTTTTGTAAATTTATCTTTTTTATATATGTAGTTTGAAACGTAATTGGCCTAATACAATACCTCCTACAAGCTGATATTACTTTAAGCACGACTATCATGACTGATAATGTGTATTACTCAATTTTTTTTTAAATCAAATATGAAATTGCAGTTTACTTACCTTTTTTTGCATACCTACATAAATAATATTTAAGAGCTTCCGGCTAAAACAAGGCTGCAAGTCATGAACAGCCTTTAGACGTGCCTCATTCGATTTTTGTTAAAGGAAAACAAAATTTCAAAGCAAAAACCTTTGAATATCCAGTTTATCAAAATATAATCTACCTATTTTGATAAACTGAAACTAGATACCACGGTAAAATATCACTATAGGTATAAAAGTGTCATAATAGGTAATAGCTTGGGTAATAATAATGTCAAATTTGATAGTGCGTTTTCTCCTCGGTTTTCTCCATATAAAGAACCTTGCAATCTTCAAATATTTATGATAAAACATGAAAAATTTATACAGGTTTCAAATTATTACTTTTTTATGTTAGATTTGGTATATTACTCGGTATATTATTGGGGTCTAATATTTATTTATTAAAAGTCTCCAATTTCCTGTTTTCCTTTTACCCAAAATATTATGATTATGTTTAGAACAATAATTATTATTAAGAAAGAAGTGTATTTGAAATGCTGCAAAGAAAAATTTTTGAAACGTCAATTTTTAGGTGATTTTTACAATTTTCAAAATGAGGCTGTTTTGATTTAGATGGTTTAACAACAGCTCACAAAAAAAAGAATTTTTATTGTAAATATCTAAAAATGTGTCTTCGAACTCATTAATCAGTTTTTTAAATATAATATAGGCTGTTGAAACTACGTTCACGAGGATATAAAAGAGCCCCACGACTTAAGGAATTAATGAAATTGTAAGAATCTTCTACAACACAAGGTTCATTAAAAGTTAAATTTTCTTTACAAAATTCACAACTTATTTTTTTTAAAAACAATATGACAGCAATATCTACTTAAATAAGTGATTATCTGGCATTTCAGATCCTCTGCTGTGTCTTGTGAATGTGACAAATTATTAAGAACACCCGAGACAAAACCTTTCAGAGCCTCTATAATAAAATGATTAAATATTTTGAGAGCTAATTTAACATTTTGCTTTTTTATAAATGATGGAAAAAGGTCCTTTAAACTACGGGAATATCCATGTTTTAATATTTTGTCTCGTTTTAGTTCATGAAGTTTTTTGACCACTGAGGGCATATAGCAAACATTGCATTACAGCATACATGACGCATAATTACACTAAATATTACTTACTCCAAAATTAGCTAACAGAAACAAATTTTATAAACTTACTGACCACATTGAACAAGCACAAAATAAACTCTTATTACACGAACGCAACAGGTCAACTCCAAACATTTTGGAAAGCTAAAAACGAGGCTAAAAACATGAACTTTAGATCTTTTCGGCGAGTTTCCACCGCACATCATTGTTCACATAAATTTACACACACGAAAGTGTAAATAAATTAACAGAAAAACAATCAAAATCGAACAAAACAATAATTAAGAAGCCGGTCGAAAGTACGCCATTACGCCAACTGACAGAAGGCACTGAGGCAGTGTTGCCAGATTTAGAGTTAGTTTCATACATTATTTGGGATGTAAACTATTAACGTATATTTAGTTGGACTTTAATTTTTACAGCATTTGTTGAATGACATTTGAAATTATGTTTTTAAATGGAACTAAATATTTATACAAAATAATTAGGTTATTGGTTAGCAACGTTTATTTTCTGGTTTTGATTCCGTTATTGCTTCACTTTTCGGTTTTTATATATTTACTTTTCGGATTTTAAATATTTATTTATATTTAATATAAATATACTATAATATACCAAAGCAAACTTTTACATTAAGTATCTAATATATTGTTAATTGTAATCTTCGAATCCAAGACGAATATTTAACGTTTCTTTGAAAAATAATTTGTGGCAAATAGCAAGTAGCTCAAATTGTGATAAAGCGCCCAATCTGGCAGCACCGGATACATGACGTCGAGATGGGAATTGACATTCCAGTCGCCCAGCGTGGCAATCAACTTTAAATACAAAAGTAGGCGCGATAAAATAAACAATACTTTTACTGGGCACCTCTTAATGCTTTTCTTATGGCAAAAAAGTATGGACCACTTTTCATGACGTCACTGCTAATTTCAATATCAGCTAGTTGGCCTAGTTGAAGGAGGTATTGATCGGAACCGGTTCAAATGACTAAAATAAGTTGAGACTAAGTGAAACTAACCGCGTTAGATAGGAAATAAAGATGAATCAAGTGCAAATGTTTTTGAAGTGAATACTTCCTTAGCTGTGATTTTTCAAGGCCGTGTCACGCGACCAGTCGCGGCTCGTGAGTTTATTGGCAAGTGGGTCAAATCTAGGTGGACAGAGGTGCATGCCAAAATAGCGCCGAAGTCGAAAACTTTTCGGGGTGCCTTTGTTTAGAAAAAAAATATCCAAATGTATTTATAGGTAATGCTTGTTCAAACCAACTGTAATGTCCTTGTGAGATTTGCTAGTGTTCTTATTATTACGAAACTTTGTAGGTACCTGCTCTGAACAAACTTAAAGTAATTATAAATAAAACTAAAACACTTAATAATATTCCTGAGATATCTCTCACCTCTTATGTAGTTATGTGTTTGTAAATCAAATGGATTCTTCTATCTATCTGTTTGGTGAAATGATCAGTCACTAGCTGATTTCAATTAAAGGTTTTTCAATACTTAACATTGCTAAAGTACTCAACCTTGACTCCCCCATTGTATTTCTTAAAAAAGTTTTAATTCTTTTTTGGGTTGAACACACCGTTCACTTTCTACTGTTCTCATTGTAATAGTACAGGGTGTCCCATTTTCGATGATATTACGGGGGTATCTCACTTACGAGTAAAGATAGAGAGTTGCGGTTTTCGCAATACTCTGCTACTTTTTTGTGAAAAGAACGACGGTATAAACAAAATTTTCCTAGCCCGCTTCGTTTCTGAGATACAGGGCGAAATTGAAAATAAAGCGTTTTGGGACCCCCCTCGTATCTCCGTTATCCTTTAACATATCGCAAAGCTGAAATCTTACTCTTATATACTTTTTTACGTAGAACCCAGTGGCGTAGTCAGATTTTTGCTGTGAGCTGTCATTTTTTAGCTATAAATCAAACTTATGTTTCTTTAAAAGGAACACCCTGTATATTTTTCTTCGGTTTGAATGGAAATTTTATAAGCTTTTCAAAAATATATAATACATGATATGTATTTTAAATAATAAGCATAAAATTCATAATTTCACAAAATGTATCTCTATACGACACTCTTGATGAGTATAGTATAAGCATTATCTTTTAAACAAAATTATAAGGATTAGTAGGCAGAGATTATCAGAGCAATGGAATGATCATTTTTTTATTGGCAAGACCTGTCAGTGGCAAAATTTATATTTTCTGTGTAATATTGTATTTTTTAGGATGGTTGAAAACGAAAATTATGAATATTTTGAAAAATATGACATGTTAGTCTGCTTTATACAGAACAATGAAAACTCCGGTGAAGCTTCTCAACTATTATTCATTATGTTTATTTGAATATTTATTTACCTTTTGACTTATTTGGGTTTATTTTTTATTTAAGTATCATTTTAATTTATGGATATTCTGAAAGAAGACAACCTGGTCATTTAATGTTTTCCGGAATAAAGAGAACATGGAACGTTTATCCGGCCCCTACCAAAAACGTATAATAAGGAAAATCGCGGTAAGGGTGGAGGCAACGTTCCTAGTTCTACCAATTTTTTTCTTTATTCCGGAAAACTTTAAAAGATCAGGATGCCTTCTTTCGGAATATCTATAAATTAAAATGACACTTAAAAAATAAACCCAAATAAGTCAAAAGGTAAATAAATATTCGAACAAACTTATTGGAATATAGCTGAGAAGCTACACGGAAGTTTTCATTGCTCTGTATAAAGCAGACTAATATGTCATATTTTTCAAAATATGGATAATTTTCATTTTGAGCCATCGTAAAAAATACAATATTACACAGAAAATATAAATTTTGCCACTGAAATGTCTTGCCAATAAAAAATGACCATTCCATTGTTTTTAATAGTATCTGCCTGCTAATACTTATACCGTTGTTTAAAAGACAATGCTTCTTATACTATACTCATCAAGAGTGTCGTATAGAGACACATTTTGCGAAATTATGGATTTTAGGCTTCTTATTTAAAATACATATCATGTATTATATATTTTTATAAAGCTTATAAAATTTCCACTCAAACTAAAGAAAAATATACAGGGTGTTACATTAAAAAAAATACAAGAGTGTCGTATCGAGACACATTTTGTGAAATTATGAATTTTAGGCTTAGTATTTAAAACACATATAATGTATTGTATATTTTTACAAACCTTATAACATTTCCAATCAAACGAAACAAAAATATACAGGGTGTTCCATTTAAAAAAACATAAGTTTGAATTATAGCTAAAAATTGACAGCTCACAGCAAAAATCTGATCACGCCACTGGATTCTACGTCAAAAACTGTATAAGACCAATTTTTTAGCTTTGCAATATGTTAAAGGATGACGGAGATACGAGGGGGGTCCCAAAATGCATTATTTTCAATTTCGCCCTGTATCTCAGAAACGAAGCGGCCTATGAAAATTTTGTTTAAACCATCGTTCTTTTCACAAAAAAGTAGCACAGTATTGCGAAAACCGCAACTCTCTATCTTTACTCGTAAGTGAGATACCCCGTAATATCATCGAAAATGGGACACCCTGTACATAAAATCTCTATTTGACTCATGACTTATTATTCAGTCAACGTAACAACTAAATATCATATCAGTTTTTGCAAACGCAATGCGTATGTCAATATCAGCCAATTAATATAAGTTTTTCTTTGTCTAACCCGTAACCCAAATGTCTTGCAATATAATATTTTATTCTTCCGAGCGGTTCGAGTGTGTTTTCATAAAGGTCAAGCAGCGTACAGACCTGCGAGCGCCAAAAGCACTATCATTGGCCGGCCGTCGACAATTTCGTCAACCATGTGTCTCTTTTTAACTCCATAGATAGCGCGTATCTACGCGCTGCGTCTTAGTTTCGGTTCCCTAATTGCCGTGAAAAGCCATAAGGTGAATTTAAAATACGGCCGGGCATCCAACATCAACTGAACAAATTGGGGAGTTTTCGCACGAAAATGCATCCGCACTTTTAAAAAAATAATTATCAGCTTATAATTAAAAAAAAATACAATTAAATTAAAATTAGGTGGGTCATTGAGCAAATGACCTTATTGAGAAGCCGCGCCTGGTCACGACACGGTTTATGAAATTTTTGTCTCGCAAGAGAGTATGTGATTTTCTCACACTCTTTCTCTCTTATAGAATCGATAAAAAAGGATTGACATCTATCACGTGTACTGTGATACTCGCGACTTTTTTTAAATTTTAATATATTTTTTAAATTATTTATTTTTTGCCGTAATTTTAAATAGTTTGTTTTTGATATTGTTATATTATATAAAAATATTTTATTTTATTTCTTCGATAAGTGGAAAAATGGAGCCTTTATTTTTAATAAAAAATAGTTAGTAGTAAAATTAAATAAACGGGTTCGTTTGCTTTTTACCCCAAAGCACAATAAATAATAAAAAAAATAAGATTAAAAAAAAACTAAAACAAAACTGCGAGTAGCACAGTACACGTGATAGAAGTCAATACTTCTTTATCGAGTCTCAATTTATTTTCCTTATTTGAGCAATTTCCAATATGTTATAATCAATTTTAATAGGTTTGATTAGTTTTGGTTAGTCGTCTAATCAACTTTTGGTTAGTTTCACTTATTTTAGTCGTTGAGTTAGTTCCGATATGTTATAATAAATTTTAATATATTTGGTTAGTTTTGGTAAGTCGTCTAATCAACTTTTGGTTACTCCTTAGTCTCAACTTATTTTATTTATTTGAGCCAGTTCCGATACGTTATAATCAATTTTATTACATTTGGATAGTTTGGGCTAGTCGTCTAATCAACTTTTGGTTAGTTTCACTTATTTTTGTCATTAGAATACATTTTAATATGTTTGGTTATTTTTGGTTAGTCATTCAATCAACTTTCGGTTACTGTCACTTAGTCTCAACGTATTTTACTTATTAGGGCCGGTTCCGATACGTTATAATACATCTTAATAGATTTGGTTAATTTGGGCTAGTCGTCGAAGTTTCACTTAGTCTCGACTTATTTTAGTCATTTGAACCGGTTTCCATACGTTACAATCAATTTTAATAGATTTGGTTAGTTTGGGTTAGTCGTTCTATCAACTTTCGGTTAGTTTCACTTAGTCTCCTTATGCTAGTCGTTTGAACCGGTTCCGATACGTTATATTCAATTTGAATAGATTTGGTTAGTTTGGGTTAGTCGTCGAATCAACTTTCGGTTAGTTTCACTTAGTCTCAACTTATTTTAGTCATTTGAACCAGTTTCGATACGTTATAATCAATTTTAATAGATTTGGTTAGTTTGGATTAGTCGTCGAATTAACTTTCGATTAGTTTCATTTAGTCTCAACTTATTTTAGTAGTTTGAACCGGTTCCGATACGTTAGAATCAATTTTAATAGATTTGGTAAGTTTGGGTTAGTAGACGACTAACCCAAACTTACCAAATCTATTAAAATTTCGGTTAACTTTACTTTGTCTCAACTTATTTTAGTCATTTGAACCGGTTCCGGTACGTTAGAATCAATGTTAATAGATTTGGTTAGTTTAGGTTAGTCGTCGAATCAACTTTCGGTTAGTTTCACTTAGTCTCAACTTATTTTAGTTATTTGGACCGGTTCCGATATGTTAGAATCAATTTTAATAGATTTAGTTAGTTTGGGTTAGCCGTCCAATCAACTTTCGGCTAGTTTCACGTTTCACTTCGTCTCATAAAAACTTAATAATTATTTACCAATTCCATAAGAGAGAAAGAGGGAGAGAGAGTCATATACTTTATCCCTCTTGCGAGACGGAAATTCCAAAACGTGTCGTTACATGGCCTAGAAAAAACACTCTCATGAAACCACTTCACTGCTTCCCTTCAAATGTATGTATTTTAGTATTTATTTGAATTTAATTACCTAATGTTTATTTGTAATTTTCAATTGACCATATTTTTTGTTTGTTTTATATTTCGACCTGTAAATTTACTACACCATATGTATACTCTCCTTGTAGAAATTGCGTATTTGCATTGTTTCAATGTGTTTATTAATTCGTTTTCCTTAATAATCACTAATAATCAGCATAGCATCCGATTTTAACCAATAACCAACAACCTGATAATATGGTACTGTAATTCGAAAATAAAATATCCTTAGTACGGTGCTGGATTCTCTCCCCGGTGAGAGAGCGACAGCGTGACTTTTATCTTTTTCTGTTCCGGGACAATACTTCAAAGGTGCCGGCCGAGAGATTTCCAGCTGATTGTTATACTAAGCTGTGCCAAAACTGTAAAAAAGTGAGTGTTTTAAGTATTTGTGTATCAAGTTATTGGAACTGTAAGATGCAAAATTAAAGGAATAAAGGATGAAATGTTCGAACAAAGAAAGGAACCCCAAGTTTAAGTCTATCGTGAAAAACGTGGTAGTAAAATTTGAGGACGCAGTGTCTCGTCTTCTTAAAATAATAGATTTAGTCCAAAAAATAATGCATTACAACTTATCTTCTTATCCCAGGAAAATAGATAAGGCCGAAAAATATGATATCCGCTGAGATCCGCGCTGAAACTTAAAAATATGTTTTCTTTCTGACATTAAAGTTTAAGTCTATCGTGAAAAATGTGGTAGTAAAATTTGAGGATTTGAGTTATTTGTCAAGCTTAAAAGTATACTCCTTAAATTTCCAAAAATCCTAAATCTGCAGAACAGGGAGAAATATTCCACCAAGATATTAAATATATAGATGAAATGTAGAAATGTAACTCTCCGGTAGTATATAAAGCTTTATTTACATTTTTCATTGTATACATAAAATGTGCATACTCCTAATAATGAATAAATAAATTATTGCAAAGATAATTTACAATTTTGTATCAGCTGTATCACAGTAAAAAGATCACAATATATAAAATCAAAGAACCAATGTACAATGGAATGTTGGTCGTATCGATTATTAAAATAGAGTAAACAGGTACCTAAGCTAAGCTATCTACAGTGGGACAAAGTTTTGTGTTTTTGGACAAAGTAATATAAATCACACGAATAAAATACAATAAAATTACATGAGAAATAACAAAGTTTGTCAAAATTAACAACTTTTGTTTAATTATCACTTCTTGGTTCATTCAACCTTTTAATGAGGATGTGGCTTGTGGAAAGGGTGGCCTTATTGAGGAGGATTTTTATGTCTTTGTTGGAAACCTTCAAGTTCTCGCCGCAGCAACCCACCACAAACACGGCTAGCTTGACAGGGCATCTGTAGATCTTCCCCAATTCGCTGACAATGTTGAGGTCTCTGGTCGCCTGTGGTATTGAACTCTGTGAGCTGATTGACAGAGTTCACAGCATATCTGGTTCGCTTAAGATGTTCTTGGTTGCGCCAGTTCTGAATGTGCGAGACAGCTACCTCTATAATGAAGATCTCGGCAGGATTTGAGAACCTCACCAAAATGTCGAGCTTATTGTGATGAAGCCTTTTTTCGGTAAGGATCTTCTGGCCCGCTTGGACGGTCACCTGGCGGCCCTGGGACTTAAACTCAGCTTTGCATACGGCCTGGCCAAACTGAAGGTTCCTGGAGTGATGTTGTGGGGCACCTAGACTCTTCAGCAATGTCTTCAGGGTCCAATGTACAACATTGTCATGACGAGTGGTGTAAGCGTTGGTGACACATGCGGCTGAAACATGGTATGCTGTCTCAGTTTTATTACACCCTACTACTGTCTGCCTGGTAAAGAGCCCAGTCCGTGTAATTGCTCTTCAGCGGCCGATTGAAGCATGCAAGTGTCCAAGTTTGGAGATAAGTAGGCTGGGAATGTATTTGTCTGCTTCTTGGAGAACCACTTTTCCATAGTGCATGTTTCTGGTCCATTCCCCCTTGTAAGTCTTCAAAGTACTTTTTTTATATCAGCTACAACCTTTTTACAACAGCTTCTGATATTTGGTTCATCTGGTGATCGAACCTGGTACTTTTCATTTACGAACTTCATGTCGCTGAGGGGGTTACGGCATCCAGCTTTTTTTTAAAGTTTGACAATTTTTCAGACACTCTGTGAGGTCCCTATGCTTCAGCAAATATATACCTTTTTTGCCAAAACCAATTTCAGTCTCATGTTCTTTAGACCTTACACATAAACCTCCTTTTTTGGCTGGCAAGTAAACAGAAGCATTTGATGTATGTTCTGCCTTTGATTTTGTGTTCGACTAGCTTCTTCCATATCCTGCTGACTAGGTCTCTGCATCTTTTTAAAGTTGAGCTTCTTCTTTCATCTGGGTATATATTTGCTGTCACGTAAACTACTGCTGGCACTGCCGTACTAATTATCAGACTGACCTTTTAAGATGTAAGGTCTCATTTCAGGATGTTGTCAATGTTTTCTTCCAGCTTTGCTTTCACTCTGTCAAAGTTTTGCAGTGTGTCACGCTCCAGGTACTTGTAGCCTTCTCTTATTTGGGACAGGAAAGGCACATTGTAGTCTACGTCTTCCACGTCTGTAGCGTTCCTGGAGTACATACCTCACTTGGCGATATTCAACTTCTGGCCTATTTCCCCTGTAGCTTTGGTAAGCTCTGTGGTGATCAACTTGGTACCATTTTTCGTGGGGGCATGACACTTGAAGTCATCCGTGTTTTCCCCTAGTGTCTTTGCAAATCTCTGGGCTCGTGCGCAGGTGCGTGATGACACAGGCTGTCATCAACACAAGTCACCCTGTAGCAGTCCTCTTTTTACTGGGATTGGCCTGGTTTTGTTTTTATTTATGTGCACCCTGAGAGACCCTAACTTCACTGCACTTTTCAAGGCGTGCTTGATGTTTTGGTGGAGTGGCAGGCCATCAATGAGTCTCTTCAAGCATCTGTGGTGAACCGAGTCATAAGCCTTTTCAGCATCATACCATGACGAGAAGCTACTGATCCTGTTCAGTCTTGCCAGAGAAGAGATGCTTTTGTCAAACAGCAGTCCATGCATTGTTCCCCATACATTCTCTTTCCATCTGTTCCAGGGGTATAGCCCAGTCGGGAGGTGAGCTTTTCAAAAAGTTGGCTATGACAGCTGTGATCACTTTGTAATCTATGTTGAGCAGTGAGATTGGTCGGTAATTGGCTAGATGGGTATCGTCTCCTTTCTTGTACAATAGTACTACATTAGCTCGGACATCTGCATCTGAAAACCTGGAGTTATTGTTTAGAGTATCTATTGTGAATTTGATAAGGTACTTTTTTGCTGCTGGTAGTACTTTGTACAAGTAGGCCGGTATTCGGTCCTCGCCTGGCGCCTTCTAAGGGGCAGTCTTCTTCAGTACGCTATTAATTTCCCCCTCGATGTTGTTTTCTTCCAACTGGTCTTCATACTGCCGGGCTTTGGAGTTTTTTTTTTAAATTTGTGAAGCCATTTGTTAAAAATTGGTGTGGAAGTATTTCCTGGCAATTGCTGGTAGAGTTGTTTTTCAGTTTTCTCTGTTGTGAGGTTATTTTTTCTATTGTTATTGTTGTTTAGGACATCTATTCATGTTTTGCTATAGAATCTGTTTCTTAATTCAGTTATTTTAGCCCTTTCCTTTTGTACAGCCAGCCTTACTTCTAGACTTCTCTTTATCTCCTTGGCTGACGTTACATATTGCCTTGGTGTCATTTTTAGCTTCTTCATTGTCCTAACTTCATTCATGAGCCTTCTGCTTAGCCTCTCGCCCCTCTTTGAGCTTTTTGTATGTTGATGTCTAGCTTTCTTATTTTTCTCTCAGTTATTAGGTATTTTGGTTTGTAGTTACCCTTTTTCCCTAAAACAGTCTTTCTCAGGAGTGTCCCAGCGACATAAATTGCATTTTTTATGTCTTTTCTTTTTGCGACATCAGTGTCTGTACTGTTTTGTATTTGGTATATTTTGTCTTGTAATATACTGTCAATTTTGTTTACCTTTGCATTGTTTGATGGCCTCAGGAAAAATTTCTTGATTTTCTCCTTTTTGCCAGCTGTTTATAAAAATTTGTCAAATTTTCCTTTTAGCATCCTTGTTTCTTCGTCGTTTATTTCACAAACTGGTGGTATTGGAGCTGGGGTAACTTCTCACCGATCTCCACCCGTGACTGTGAATTTTGACTGCTCGTTTGACTAGCCCCTTGTTGTTGCTGGTGTTCGTGTGGGGTTGGTTCTGCAGGTGGCTCCTGGGGTTCTTGGGTTGGGGTTGCTGGTCTGGGGTTTGTGTTTTCTTCGTTCTCATCTTTATCCTCCTCGTTATCATTATCTTCTGACGAATCACTCGAGCTGCTGCTTGACAGGTCTCTCATGTAATAAACATTTGGATATTGCTCACGAAGCTTAGTAGCAATACCCTTCTGTGTTCTGCCAGGAAAAAGGTGTAAAATGGCTCTAATTATGTTTGTTATTTGTATCTTCGTTCTTGCTTTATACGCCCTAATTAGCCTTCGGTCAGTATACCCACCTGTTACGCGGGAGACCCGGGTTCGATTTCCGGCCGGAGAGCCACAAAAGTAGTAGTTATTGTAGTTCTACAATAACGACCGTAGAAGTACTAATGCGTTGTCTAAAAGTGTCGTGAAGTGCACCAAGTGTGCATGTTTCGATACTTGGACCACGTTGATGGTATAACCAATACCAGTATAACCAATATAACATCACGGTATATTATAGGCCTTAGCCTTTCGTGGCCGGTGGCACACACAGAAGAAAAAGATAGTGAACACAGACTACTTACTATTGGATTCTGCATCGCTGTTCTCTTATGAAAAGCTGGAAAAGAAGCTTCGAGGGAAAAATGTAAACAGTAACATGACTAATAGTAAGACGTGTGTTGGGGAAACACCCCAACATGTATATTAATTTATCGTTTATCACCGTATAGTTTGGTGATAACATCCTGTATGTCCGTAGTATGATTAAGTCATAATTAAAATCCGAATAGATTGATTTCATCCCAGGCACACAGCAATTTGTCCAAGCATTGTATTTCAGTTACTCCTTAGTCCGAATCTGGATTGTCGGTAGAATAGAATCCGTTATATGCAACAATCGCTGGACAATATGTTGTCACTCCGTCAAGGAAATCGTTATTAATCGTTCTCAATGTAACATATCTTTGTCTCCGTCAATGTTGTCTATAGAACAATATGTCAAATAAAGAAAAAACCTGTTTCTACCCTCTCAATGCATCCGCGTCCACGCAATTTCCAGCAACGATCCAGTCATCGCTTTGCTTGAGTTTGGCGCCAAGAACATCTACCCGGTCGTAGGCCTGTTTGACGCCAAGATATTTAGTAGTTTTCTCATTTTGTTTGCACAGATATTTAGAAAATATCTGCTGTACTCTGTTCTCCTTGTCCAGGCTTGGATAAGGAACTTTTTTGAGCGCGTTTACGCATTTTCTCGAAGACAGAAACGCCGTACTGTCTCTCCTGTTGCTGTTGATGAAGATCGAAGAAGGTAAAATGGCGGTTAAAAATTTGTAGTAGACAAATCTATTCCTGTACTCGAGATTCGAATCAAATGTTCGAAGTCTTATATCCCTAGTGAAGTAAAGTTGAGAGAATTGCAGAAGTAAAATCACAAGGTATTTAGTGTGAACGAAAAGCAGTTAGTTGAGATAAAATTGATTAAACTCAGTAAAGAAAGAAGTTCTTGTTAAATTAAATAATCAAGAAGTTTTGTTAGACATTCAATAATAATTAACCCTATGTACAGTACTATGATACAAAAAGAGCAAAATATGCTAAATTGCCGTTCCAAATTCGTCCAGTCAGCGCATGACGTCAGGCGGTTCGTAAAATTTTAATTTAACCTATTGGAATATATGGGAGTATATGGCTTATTTCGCGTTTACTAGCTATTACGATAAGCGAAACCGTTTAATATCAAATTATATTAACAAATCGGATATGGTAAGATACACATGTTTTTATATATAAGATATTTTTTTACAGCCTCTGGTGATAAGATTAAGATGCATTGGGAGTGCTTTAAGAAAGGATAAACACATTTCATGAGAAATTAATAGCTTAGTGGTAGATAAATTATTATAATTTAGTAATAACAGGTTATTATAAAATAATATTAATAATGTTAGGGTTTAGAACCTTTACAACAATGATACTTCACAAAACTAGTACGATTACCATGATGGGACATTTTTTTTGAAATCGGGGTGCTTTTGCTTTTAGGTATTATGATGGTAATATAGTTTTGTTTATGAAGTAAAATACTTTTGTATCTTATATTGGGGATAAATAAAGCACATTTAAAATTTATTATCGATGTATTAAACATTTTTTATGTTTTAATAATAATTCTATTAATTTTTTTATTAAATACGTAAAGTACATAAGTAATGGTTAAATGGTACAGACAGAAAAACATACATACATACATACACACAAATACGTACAAGTTATTAATAAAAAAATTAATAAAAAGTAAAATAGCGAGACACAGAAAAAAAATATAATTTAACTTATTGAACTGTTTTTGACATTTTCCTTTTTTCTTGACAAATCCCTGCGCTGTATTTAAATTCCGCATGCGGAAAGACACTAGGGATTTAATAAATAATTGCTTAATTTTCAGACTACAATCAATATTTGAACTACAATTAATTAAATGATTGAGATATCCGTTACAAATGCGCAAATTATCAGAATTTACATCATTAAAAAGTGTTTCTAATTTTTCCATGTGCTGCATCATTACGTCAGATGGTTTATCTAAGCCTCCTTCGGACACATGATCAATGATTGCTAAGATTTTCATCGTTGGGAAATCGAAAAAAAACATTAAATCGCTGGTAAAGTTTTTAGACTGGTACTATTGCACAACGCTTTTTGAAAGTTATTTGATAAAAAAATCTAAAAAAAACCCGAGCATCAACTCACAACACAAAACAAGTGGCGTTTAGGTCACGGGACCGCGAAATGACGAGCCGCATGACGTGTGCGCTGAATCTTCGCTCCGCCTTTACATGCGCAATATCATATCTTGTTTTCTTTTTATCATGGTACAGTACCTATTTAGTTTTATGTGTGAAAGGATGAATTCATGAAAGTAGTTAGAAATTATTGTATATATTAATCATATTTAAGGCAAATTAATTCTTGCATTATTAAAGTACGTAATACCTAAAATACATATTTCAATTCACACCCTATGAATAACAACCCCAATCTACCTATGGTAATACAGTCTGCTAATTAAAGTGGTAAATTATAAAGTTAATCATAAATGATTTAAAAATTGATTGTTTATACTGACCAGTAAGTATTTTTTTCAATATGTGTCAAAGAAATTTCAGTATTTTTAAAAATAATCTAAATGCGCATTGCTATATTGTTTTCTTAAAATGTTGTGTTCACTTTGTGGCAAAATCTTACGTGTCGATCATATTCGAAATCAGCGTACCTTATTTCATTAAAATCGGTCAAAATAATCGACAATTTTCATATATGTATAAAAATCAAACGAGATCTAAAACGAGTCCTCTACCTTTATCTTCAACAAATCGACTTTTAACAGGAATTTTAAAAACAGCGTCTTGTCTCCTTAAAATAATAGATTTAGTTGAAAAATAATGCATTACAACTTAATATACCTTCTTATCCCAGGAAAATAGATAAGGCCGAAAAACATGATATCTGCTGAGAACCGCGCTGAGACTCAAAACTATGCTTTCTTTTTGACATTAAAAATAAGAATACCTCAATATGACATGATTTCAATGAAAATACGTTCTATCTTTCCAGTTTTACTTTGGACGCAGTAATAAATACATGAAATACCGCTTTCAGTAACTGACAATTCCCAAACTATTTAAAATTGGTTTATCATGGTTTTCGTGTATATTTATTTAGCCCTCTACCTAAAGAGATTATTTTAATAGATATAAAAAAAAAATTTGAAAACTAAAATTGTAAGGTTCTTCGTGAACCGCCAGAATGAATAAGCATGGCAAAGCTGTCATAAAATAGTAACTTGTGTTTTGTTAAATGGATCGCCTTGTGTAAGGGTGATTTATCATTTGTTACTGATTCCGAATATACCAAGTTGATTTCTCTACGTTTAAACTCTATAAATGAGAAAAACCGTTTCATAGCATTAATGGGTTAGAAAGGGAACGACGTAAATATAATGTCATGGTTTATCGTTTAATACATTAATCTTATGACAGATTTTTTATCATTTTTCTCGATTATTTTTGCTGTTTTATAAGTTTCACCAAAAATTGTGTTTCTTATAAATTAATTCAATCAATCAATCAAAATATACTTTATTGTCGGAAAACAAGTTTCATTGACAAAGCATGATCTTAAGTAACATAGGTAACATAGGCACGATTATTACATAAAACATAGGGTTATAAAACGTAAGGTTGCCAACAAACTAAAACAAAATAAACTAGCAATGAAACGAACACAATTAAAATTAAAAAGAATCATTCAAAAAATCATTAATATTATAGTAGGTTTTTCCATATAAAAATGTTTTAAGCTCTAGTCTAAATATTTTAAAATTACCCAATTGTATTAAGTTAACAGGCAGATGATTAAAAATTTGTTTACTTCTATAAATAATAGAATTCTGTGTTAATGCAGTCCTGGGTATAGGGAGCTGAATTTTAAGTTGTTGCCTAGTTAGGTAAGTTCTTGGATATTCTAACTCATCATAATGTTTTTGTGCATAAGGCATGCAGTTTCTAACATAAATATACTGTACACTGTGAGTATTTTATGTTTTACGAATAGTGGCTTGCAATGCTCCCAATATCCAACCTTACACATATAACGAACTGCTCTCTTCTGAATAATAAATACAGGATTAAACAATTCATTAGAACAATTACCCCAAAATGCAATGCCATATCTAATATGAGATTCAACATTCAACCAACGAGAAATAAACCAACTTAGCAGTATTTAAACCAAGTTCATTGGACGCTGCTCTAGCATAGCAACCACTTGCCAATCGTTTGTTCAAATTTGTTACGTGTTCATTCAATTTAAGTTGAGTATCCACATGAGTACCAAGAAATTTACAGCTTCTCCTGTTTTCAATTGCCTGTGTATCTAATAACAAATCATCAAAAAGAAATTTAAATGTCAATATGTTGGTTTTCTTAGAGTTAAAGCAAAGCAAAGAGTCACATCAGCTCTTCACACGTTTTAGATCTTCATAAATAATCGTTTTTGAATCTTCAATATTTTTCCCTTCCAGGACCAAGTGTTAACATCAGCAAACGATATTAATTTAGTCCTAATGGGGAGGTTATTAATATCATTTAAATAAAGCAAAAACAATATTGGGCCCAACACAGACCCCTGTGGAACACCATTGGTCACAGCTAAATTTGATGACTGAATATCACCTATTTTAACAAATTTTTCTCTTCCTGTGAAATAAAACTCAAACCTTGAGTATGAGACTCATCAAAAGCCATATATTTCCAGCTTTTTAAGCATTATTATATGATTTATACAATCAAATGCTTTAGAGAAGTCACAAAACACAATGGCAACAAGCTCGCTTTCATTCAGACTGATAAACACCTGCTCCAAAAGATCAAACATAGCATCATGGGTGCCCTTAAAGGGTTGGAATCCAAATTGAGTGTCAATTATTATGTTGTGCTTTGAAAAATATTTTAACATTATTTTCTTAACTAACTTTTCAACTATGTTTGACAACGTCGAGAGAGGTAATATTGGCCGATAAGCTCATGGGTTGTCTAAGTCACCCCCTTTATAAAGAGGCATAACCATACCTTTTTTCAGGCAGTATGGAAACACTCCTGTTAAAATGAAACTTTAATACACTCAGACAAGACATACAATGCATTGTCAGGCAAATTCTTAAGCAAATTCACTGAGACAAATCGTGCCCGCTGGATTTATTGTTCCTAATTTCTATAAAGATTTCGTTAAGTTCAAATATATTTGTAGCTTCCAGTAAAAATGTGTCATTGATTGTGAAATCTGATAAATAAGAACAAGGATCTACATTACTTTTTAAGTTTTGTTGTAATGTTTCAGCAACAGTACCGTAATAGTTGTTAAGAATATTGGGATCTAATTTAACCTTCGATCGAAGAACTGAGCTTCTACCAGTTAACTGATTATTTTCCAGTTTTCTTTACTTGCAGTTTTCGCGGATCTTATTCTATTTTGGTAAAACCTTTCCTTAGCTGCTGTTATAACTTTTTTGCAAATATTTCTATAACTGCAGAAATAACTTATAAACCGAGGACAATCAGTAAATTTACGAATACTTTGTAATGATCGCATGTTTTTGAAGAAACCTTAATAGCGGGCGTAATCCAAAGTTAACTTTTCTTTTGCTTAATTTTTTGTAATGGAAAAGATTTTAAAAATGCATCAGTTACAAACTTTTGGAATTCGTTTAGTGGTGATTGACAGTTTAAGACTGCTGTCCAATTTAATTCTTTACATGTATTTGTAATTTTTTTTTGTAATTGCTATTACTAAGTAGTCTACCAACTTTATATTTTGGTGGTTTATTTACCGTTAGCTGAAACCTCGCCAAAACGGCCTCGTGATCCGAAAGGCTTACAGGAATTATACTACAGCCAACAAGCATTTGCTTTAGGGCAAAATTTGAACACAGATAATCAATCCTGGTCTGAGAATGAGCAGATATTCTAGTAGGTTCCCCAGGTCAAATGATAAAAACAAGTTAGACAAAATTTGCTTTGCTTCTGATTCATCATCATCAAAATTTATATTAAGGTCTCCCCCCAGTATCAAATTTGCTTTGAGTGGCAGCTTTGATAATTGAATTTCAAGATTTTCAAAATATTGCTTTACATTTGAATATGTACTGTATACACACAAAATATATAAAGTATTCCTCTTGTTATATAACAAGGAAAATTCAAAAACATTCTCAACTATAAGATTATTAAATTCTGTTATGGAGGTAACTTCAAAAGATTGTAAAAATGTCTCATTAATAAGTATAGCAGTTCCACCATGAGTTTTTGTATGTCTACAATAGAGAGACACCAGAGTATAATTTTCAATACAAAATGGTTCATCTTGTGCCAACCAATGCTCAGTTATAAGTGTGAAATCTGGGAAGTTGTTATCTTATAACAGGAGATATAAGTCATCAAGTTTGTTCCTAAGCGATTGTATATTAATTAAAAATACAGAGACGGCGGCCTTAACAATTTTTAGGTTTTGTGCCGCGCTTGTGCAGGTAGTGGTAGAGGTTGCTTTAGAAAATTGACCTCTGGAAAATTTTCAACCTCTGAAGAGGAGTTACTACTAATGATTTTATCATCTATTAGGACATATTTAAGATTATTTATGCTTTTTATATCAAAGTTTTGAACACAATGTTTTACAAGTTTTCCTATCTTTCAATCCGTACCTACTTAAGTAAAAGTTAGAATTTATACAAAAATCACCATGACCAAATTTATCTGCCAAATCCAAGAAATCTATGTTAATAGAACAAATTCGCAGTCTTTGGACAACTTCTCTAAGTTTCTGATTTATATTTTTAACATACAAACATTCCTTGTCACAGTTATTTTTATAAGGAAGGTGGCAGACTATTAAATTTGTTCTAAAACACTTATTAAATAGCAAAGTTATGTCGTCCTTCGGGATGTCCGTGTCGTCTAGTCCCACCATTAGAACAACATAGTCCCTATCAGTCAAATCATTCACATAACAGTCTGAATTTTGTATAATATCCCTTATTCTAATATAACGTTTTAAGTAGTAAGGCCATGATCCTACCCTACGAACCACCATTGCGTTCCGAATAGTAATCCAACATATAGCTCTGTCCTATTTAGTAAATTTATTAAAATCAAATCAAATACAGTAGAACTTCGATAACTCGAAGCGGCATTTGCCGAAAAAAAAATTTGACTTATCGAAACTTCGAGTTATTGAGACAAGGTGTGTTTACTACATTTTTAGAAAAGTATGCACATAATCTGTTTTATCATAACAGTTTCATTATGTAAACAGTTTTACTAAATCGTATACATACAAGATACATAAAAATATTTAAAACAATATGAATGAAACTGAATACAGAGATTGAAAAGTAAGAAGAAAACTTAAATTATATGCAAATATGGACATAATACATATGAGATGAGAATATACACATTTAAACATTTATGTACATGTTGCGTATATTATGAACAATATGTATATGTAATTACGTACACTTAGTACAAGCATATTATGTATATACACACATATGTGTATGTACATAATATGCTTGTAATAAGTGTATGTATTTACATATACATATTGTGCGTACATATGTTCATAATATACGCAACAAGTACATAAATGTTTAGATGTGTATATTCTCATCTTTACGTTTAAAATAGTCACTTATCAGTTTTTATCGCACTTCGTTCTCTCACACGTTTCGATTCCTACTGACCCACTCGAATCGATCGATACAGCGTTGTTAACAATCAGACTCAATCAGTTCTCCTTGAAATATTTCGACTTATCGAAGTTCCTCCTCCAGAATATTTCGTCTTATCGCGAAATTCGTCTTATCGAAGTTCGACTTATCGAGACCAAAATACATTTACTTTCCAGACTTAAAGCAATGATTTGAAGGATCAGTTCGAGTTATCAAAATTTCGAGTTATCGACGTTCGACTTATCGAAGTTCGACTGTAATTGAATAATGTAAACGTAAGTAAAACATATAAACAATTTATTTTTCAGAATGATTCAGAGGAGGACTTACGGTGCATTAAGTTCTTAGGTGTAAAGGCGCACCAACAACCGATCACTTGCTTGGATTGCGAAGGAGGGAGAATAGTGACTGGAAGTCAGGATCACACCCTGAAAATATACAGATTGGAAAACGGAGATCCATTGTATACACTTCATGGTCATTGCGGACCTATCACCTGTCTGTTCATCGACAGAGTATGCCCTGCTACATCTGGTAGCGGGTCCCAGGATGGAATGTTGTGTGTTTGGGATCTGTTATCAGGTAAATACTTCTTTATTCTAAGCAATAGTTTGTTCAGTAGTATATATTTTTTTTTAGTTTTTACTGTCGCAAGTAGTTGCGTTCTGTCGTGAACACGGCAATCAATCCATAATTTTGTAAATTATAAAATAATTTGACTAGAATTGTTTTAAACAATTCCGGTCAAAATAATTCTATCCTGCTTTATTAAATTGTCGATGCATGTTGATACTGGCAAATTTTTGTGTACATTCAGTGCAACCATTTTTGTTCATCATACATACTTCATTTTCTCTAGAGCATACCGACTGACCTATCAATTCCTGTGGGTGCATCGCTATATCCATTGCACTCAGCCTGCATTGTGTTTAGTGTTGGATACAGGCCTAAACGGAATTTGTAACTAGGTCCCCCGCCAAAATACGCAATTTCGGCCGAAGCTCAGCAATTAAAAAAGTCCAATTTCTATAGTACTGTTTTCCGATTTGAATCGATCGTAAATATTTTCAGTAATCTGGAAGAAGATATTTTGCTTGTGAAGTTTTTGGCCTGTTTTTTAAAGTTACAGGCATTATTCATGTCTTGACACTCTTTGCTAAGCAAAGATCGAAATTATTGCCACCTTTCGAACATCGGGCTTACTTTATTCGTATTTTTGAAAAAAAAAACAGTAAAAAATTGATTTGACAAGTTGCCTAATCTTGGCATGTGTCTGCAAGTTGGAATGAATAACATATAAGGAATATTTGTCGACGATTTGTGTAGTTATTATTTATAGCTTCGCTTCTAAACATCTACAGTGGTTCACATTCGTATATCAGATACGCATCGCAATTGTCTACAGTGTAGTTTGCAATTAAGGCCCGTGGTCAGCTTGCAGGTTCATATATACAGTAAATTCTGGTTATAACGTATCTGGGGTATAACGTACTTTCGGTTTTAACGCACATATTTTTAAATCCCTGTAAACGCTTCATATACCACAATAGAATTTCTTTCTTTTGTAACGTACCCTTTTTTAACGTACATATTGGCTATAACGTTCGAATTGATAATTCCCGCTACAAAACTACTCCGGTTGTAACGTAAACATGCTCACAAATTAGATGATTTGAAGTTTAAAAAAAAAATGCCGACACTATGCCGCGCCGCACACTTCAAAGATGCCTGCTTGACCCGCCGCGGATTTGCTGGAAAACCTCAACAGTGCGGTGTCGGCAAAATAAAGGGAAATAAATCTGGAGGTAAATAAATGTCTTATTTTTAAAATGTTTTTGTTTATTTTAGGCACATTATTTATGAGTTCTTGAGAAAGATAATTCTGGATAATTCCCATATATGAACTTCGGTTTTATAAAGAGATTCCCCGTTAAACAACGCTGATATATGTAGTATGTATTTTGTCTTATTTCTTGCTCTTTTATATCCATGAAGTGTTTTATAATAACAGAATAACAATTTGGATTATGTTGTATAACCTATTTAATATTAAATAAACGCCTTGAAAATAACACACAAAAAGTTAGTTGTGTCTTTTATAACGTACATTCGGTTGTAACGTACATTTTTTGAGACGCTTGAGGGTTCGTTATAACCAGAGTCCACTGTAAAACTTTTGTCCTATTATGACTTGGCTCTAAAGTAGTTTAATATGAGTAGAATTTTGGTTATTATTAATTTATTTATGTATAATTTATAACGAATTGCCTTAAGATACTTGATATATGATGTTTTCCAAAAACGAATAAAAACTTAACAAAACATACATATTTACAAATAAATCCTTATAAACTAACTAAGGTACATAACAAGCGTCCACCATAAACCTAAGATAAATGACATGATATTTAATTCGAAATGGTATTTTAACAATGCACTTTTTCTATTCTTCGGCTCCATGCAGCCCTTCTCCTGGGGGGGGTCTAGTCCTTGTCCTTCAAAGCATAATCTTGTGGGTCATCTTGTGTACCTGCCTGAATAGCATCACCTATACGGTCCTCCTTCCTATGTTCCTGGTTAGTTTCTGCGTCCTCGTCGTGTACTTTTTTTTATGGCAGTGATACACAGACTAAAGGGAGATCCTATGGCACTCGACAAGCGGTGTGTGTGCGAAGATGTTGGTTGACACGGTTTTTGAATAGTTGGAGGTTGTAATTAGGGGGAAACAGATGTCCTGGGAGTGAGGGCGCCAAACAAATAAGTTCTTGTAAAGCGATGTTCTAGGTGTTTCCAGAACGGGATGAGGCGGGCCAAATCCTGGAAACATCTGCCGTGAAAGTATCTGTAAAACAGGGACCTCTCGGCCACATATCTGCGGTGCTCCAGACTATGCAGATTCCGGGTCGCCGACGAGACGCACAGCTCTCTTCTGAATGGAATCCAGCAGCTTTAGGGCGTGCTTTGGTGCGGCACCCCAGATGTGTGAGCAATTTCACAAAATGGAAAACATAGAAGGGACTTTTATTTATCCCTGTATAAGTAACGGTAACACTGTCAGGAATGAAACTTAAT
Source organism: Pissodes strobi (assembly GCA_016904865.1). NCBI lineage: Eukaryota > Metazoa > Arthropoda > Insecta > Coleoptera > Curculionidae > Pissodes > Pissodes strobi. Next base: position 99,275 of record MU183113.1, read on the forward strand.
GCCATAAAAAAATTTAAATTTAATGGTCTCTATAACATATTAAAGATTAACGAAAATTCATTGACCCTTAAAAAGTAGGCCAATGCACTATTTTTAACAAAATCCTGTAACATCCTTAATATTCGAGGTATCAGAGTAAATAAAAAAAGAAAATGTTCAGAAAGGACCAATCTTTAATTTGGCATTATCAAATGATATTGAATTTCATTCGTTCACTCTACAGAGTGTCCCAAAAATTGACAAAAAAAACATTACTTTCTTTTTAGCCCTGTATATGACATTAGGACCAATTTTTTAAAATCAGCAATACCTCTAACGAATTCTGAAAGAACCAGGCTACAATCTAACAAACAAATTTCAAAATCGAGTGAAGGGTTCAACAGAAAATTGAGGTCAAACTTAGTGTAAATTTTGCCCGTTCCCCTAATTAGGCCGGTGTGTGTAGATGAGGAACAGAGTTGGTGAAAGTATTGCGCCCTGAGGCACGCCCGCATTAATGATGAATGTGTCTGACACGGCACAAAGAGAACCAATATGCTACTCCGGCAAACGAAAATACGACTCACTCGCGCGTGACGTAACTGCGGAGCATATTCCTATGCCGCGTAAGCGTCGTTATATTAGTGCTGTGTATTAGCTTTATAGAGATCGGATGATGATGTAGTGTTTCTACAAAAATCTGTATATTCACTTTTGTTTACAATGCCTGGTTGTGCAGTAGCGAAATGCAGTAACTATATGCAGATGGTACGAATCTTGAGAAACAAAAAGAGCTCTTACTTAGAATGTCAGATAGAGTTAGTAAAATGAGGGTCGGAAAGCATAAATCTCTAATTCCGTTTCAAAAGGGAATTCTTCTGACTAACCGGTCTATGGAAAAACTATACGATTATTTGCGTATGAATTATGAAGTGGAAATTTATTTTAACATTAAAGCTCAATCAAGATGTTTTAGAAAACTTCTTTTCCTATATACGAGCAATGGGAGCTTGTGATGACCACCCTAACCCATTAGATTTTATCTATTGTTTAAGATGGTTCATATAAGGGAAAAATTCTTCAACAGTTTTCACAGAATCGCAGAATACCGAAGGATGCGAGGAACAATGTCTGATATCACCATTAAAATCTGAAGAACCTGATCAACCTCTGACTGAAAACTGCCTAACTGAAGATTTGTTTAAGGGTTTATACCATAATATTGAAACCCCTGCGACTGATGAAGAAGATCATTTTGATCAAGATTCATTCGTTGAAGGGCCCTTTCCTGAAATAAGTTTACCAGAAATTGAAGATATAAATTTTGACATAGGTCCTATTAGATCGTTTTGAAAGCAAGGAACAAATCAACAATGAATGCCTAAAGTATATAGCTAGCTGGCTATGTTGCCTATAAATTTAGAAACAAATATAACTTAGGCTCTAGCACAATGAATGCAGACTTAGGATCTCATGAACGGTTGCATTTCATTTCGAGGGGCGGCCTTTTGAATCCCATCGAGGATCTTTTAGATGCGGCAAGAATACTAGCTACAGAATTTTGCAAATTTCATGGGGCATCACTTTCAAGAGAAAAAATTATCTTTAAAAAAGTTGCTGACAATACTTTGTCAAAATTGGGAGAAAACTTTAAAATTCCTTATGAAGTAATAATCTGTTTAAGTCGTACCTACTAGAACTCACATTAGACTTCGCGACATAAATAGGCAGATAAGCTTTCAAAATTGTAAGAGAAAATTACAAAAAAATGCATACATTTACCAATGTAAATAGAAAATAAATAAAATTCTCCAGAAGTTTTACTTTATAATTTACAGGACCAAATCTAGTAGAAATTTTAAGTTATATGTGTAAATAAAGAATGTGCTTGAAAAGAGGCTTGAAACCATTGACATCCTATTTGACTCAAGCAATAAAGTACGAGCAAAAGTAGACGACTATATCAAAATCGGCCTCTCCTATTGGTCGATTCATCTCGTATTACAATATGTCTTCGTGATGCAATCAATTTGTCGCAAGAGCTCTCGTGGTTGAGAAGGTTGGGTTCAAACCCCGTTGCTTTTTTTATTATTTTTTTAAGATTGTTTCTAAACAGTTTTTTTCTTGATTTTGGGTATGTCTTGGATTAGTTTGGGTTAGCACCTGGTTAGTTTTCTTTTCTTGAGCCCCCGTAGCGAGCGAAGCGAGCGGTGGGCCATGCGGATCGACCAATAGGAGAGGCCGATTTTGATATAGTCGTCTACGCCTGTAAACGATCTTAAAATGCCAATTATCATGAATCCTACCTAATTGATCAATTTAAATCTTTATCTGTATCATTCAGTCCCACATTCAGTAGTTTGGGTTATGTTGAAATCTAGTTTACGTCACTCTCGTTGCACAAAGGTAACATAATATTGTAAATACGTGCGTCGCTCCGAGTGACGTCACCGCGTCGCTCGTCGAGCGGCTGGCGGTGCGCAATATCATACCGGTTCTCTTGGTGCCGTGGTGTCTGAGATGTGTCCATCAACTGCAACGTGCAGAGATCGGTTCCTAAGGAAACTGACAAGCCAGTTCCAGAGAGAGGCTGGCAATCCGAAGGACGGCAGTTTGTTGAGCAATCGACCATGCCAAACTCTGTCGAATGCCTTCGAAATATCCAACGCAATCGCTCGAGACTCTCCATAGTTCTCAATTGCCTCACTCTATATATGAGTGACATAGGCCAATATATCTCCTGTCGATCTCTCTTTGCGAAAGCCCTATTGATTATCGTTGATTATTCTGTTATTTTCGAGGTACTTGAGTAGCTACTGATTGACTACACGTTCCATGACTTTGGAGATTATAGGAAGCTAGGCAATTGGGCGATAGTTTGAGGACGTGGTTTTCTTGATTTTTTTTGGAACAGGTTGCACTCGAGCGACTTTCCAAGAAGATGGGTAACTCCCTTTTCGGTAAAACAGAGAAAAAAGTCTGGAAAAACGGGTGTTAGGTCGTTGGCGCAGTTCTTTAACACGATGGCAGGTATTTCGTCCGGTCCTGATGCGTTTTGTGTATCTAGTTCTTTAAGGATTCTACGAATATCACGGTGATGAAACTTGACTTCTGCCATAGTAGTGATGTTCGATATGGTGGGGAGAGCCTTGCCTTGGGGAACATCTAAGGTAGAGTGCTATGAAAAAATTTTGCCCAGCATGTTTGCTTTTCCCTTGGCTGTAGTCGCCGTTCTTCTGTCAAAGGTGGGAGACACGTTTTTGTAAAGTTATTACTGACTACCGACCAGAAAGTCCTGGAGCCACTGGGGCATTGCAAAAGTTTATTCCTGATCCTTTGAATGTGTGTCCTTAGTTTCGTCGATCACACGTTTGCATTCCAGTACTTGCAGGCTCGCTGTTTCCTACCTACAGCTCTTTTGCATCTTTTGCGGCTTTGGCTTTTTGACGGTAACTTGAGGGAATTTGGGATGTATGCTTCCATTCCTGATGAGAATACTTGCGTAATCTCTTCGCAGCAGACTGACGGGTCATCAGTGCCAAAGCAGACGTCGAGCCAAGGAAAATGTAGGTAGAACTCCCTTAGATCGCCCCAGTTTGCAGAATTGTTATGCCAGATTTTGCAAGGCAATGGTGGATCCTTCTGTAGAAGTGGCAATTCACAAACCGTTGTAATAAGTTTGTGGTCGGAAGTACCTAATGGCGGACCAACTGTAATTGTATATTGGTCTGGATTGGTGGTTAGAAAAAGATCCAGGAGGGCGGCGAATTCGCCCCTCTCTGAGATTCGAGTTGGTTCGTCTACAAGTTGAGTAAGCCCGCAGCTGATGGCAAATGCTTCAGCTTCTCTACCTTTGTTGTCGGTCTTATTGTGATGCTTGAGCCAGTTCCCACAACGATTATTTCTGAATTGGGGTTATCGACCTGTATTGAGTCCAAAGTGGTAGCTAGTGTTGTAAAAAAGCTTTGGTAGGCTTTATCGCTCGCCAATCCCTTGGCGGTCAACTTGAGCCACCTGACGTCAAGGTTGTTCGGTTCGAGCCTTTCCTCGCGGTGACATGAAAGATCGCTTCGGACAAAAAGGCATATTCCGAACTTATGTTTAAATCGGGTGTGTAAGTCGAGAATAGGGGTAGTTTACTGTTGTTTTTGTAAAACATACTTGTGTTTCTGTAAGGGCTAGTATCTGTGGTCTGTTTGCTTGTAGATGTTGGTGTACCGAATTTATGTTTGTATTTAGGCCTCTTATTTTGCAGAAATCTATTCTAAATTGGTTCGGTATCTTTGCTGTCGCTGCCTCCTAAATCCTCTGCTCTAGCGGTCTTGTTGTCTTGAGTCTTCCCATCTGTAGTCCATGATCATCCGTAGTAGTTTTCGTTCCCGGGTGAATAGCTTGTCCATATTGGTATTTGTTGCGGAGCTTCCCAGGGTGAGTAGCTTGTCCATATTGGTTTTTGTTGCGGAGCTCCAAACCGGTGCGGCCCGCGTACATGGGAATTTTAGTGTTAAGATCCAACCTGTTTAACTGGAATACATTTACTAGTTTTTGCCTTATTATATTTATAAATATGTGCGTTAAGGTATATAAAGAGGTTACAAGTTATAAATTTTTAACCTGATAAAGAAATTACCATATCATGGAACTTTGGATTTTAGTTGCTTGTTGGAAAGTGATTTTAGGTTTAATGAAATAAGTTTATATACATCTTTTGTAGCGCCTTTCGTTATTGCTGCCGCCCCACAGTGTTAGCTGCCCTATGGAATGGTTGACCAAAACTATTTTTGCATTTGAATCTGTTCGATTTGATTTGAAACTGTAAATTAAGTAGATGGATGTTCAATTATTTTAATATTTTTATTTTTTAGAACATTTATACAGGGTGTTAACATTAATACAGGGTGTTAATTAAGTATTTGGCCAAACTTCAGGGGGTGATTCCTTGAGTCATTTTAAGGTAAAAAGTTCCTATAAACATGTGTCCGAAAATGCATAGTTTTCAAGATACAGGGTGTCAAAATTTTCTCTAAAGAACTTACTTTTATTTATATCACAAAGACCCTTTGGCCGATTTTGTTGAAATTTGGTAGTGTGGTGAACTGTGATAGGACGCTAAGTTAGCACTAATTAAATGATAATTATGCGAGTGGCGCCCCGATGGGTAGACTCACGAATAAAAATTACTAACAAATATGCGCCACTGACTTTTCAAAATTATTTATTTTTTTTTTGCTTAAGCAACTAAAAATACAACCTATTTGATATATTTTTTAAATTGCTTCGTTTTCGAGAAAAAAAAAGATAAAAACCACTTAAATGTATGTTCCTGACCAAACAAAACACATTTCATTAACATTTACACCCTGTATCTTGAAAACTGTGCATTTCCCGACACATGTTTATATGAACTTTTTACCTTAAAATGACTCAAAGAATTACCCCCTGAAGTTTGACCAGATACTTAATTAACACCCTGTATACATAGAGTTAATAGTTTCACTTCATTCTCACTGTTTTTTCAACAAACTTTGTTATCAATTGTTTTCCCTTCGTATCCAGATTATTCAAATACAACAAAACCAAATTCCTACAACTTAAAACAAGGTCTATGGAAGTTCCTAAAAAAAGATTTTTTTATTCCAATAGATAGTATAATCTTATGTTATTTTCAAATTGACATAAATCCACTTTTTCTAAAAACTTTTACCCATTTCCTCTACCTCTAAAATATTTAGTTGAGAAAATATAAAATATAAATAAAGTATCGTTCGTAAAAAAATATATAATTTTTCTATTTTCCTATTCTAAAGAAGCCTTTTCGATACGCAAAGTAGTGTTTTATGAAATTAGTATCTTAATATACTATTTTAAAATCCATTTTACCGTATTAGTGGTTTAAAACAAATCAAGATATCCACTTCAAAAAATACGCAGTGTAATTGTTACTAAAATAAAGGAAAAGTTTAGTAAAAAATGACAGCTTTTTAATGAAAAACTTTCCGAAAAACTGCAGGAAAAATACAGCAGAATATGATTTGGCAAAGCCCACAAGGCCTGATGTTGATTACATTAAAAAATGGCCCCTTTCCTGTGATTTAAATAGAACTGTCCAGTTTCCGCAAAAATCCGCAAACTTTTATTGCAGGTTCAAAAAGTACATTAGTTGAGCTAAACGTTTCAACCAATAAATGTTATCAACTCATATACTTATACTCTTGCCAAATTCTTATATGCTTAAAACATTTTAGAACGTCGAATCAAATAATTAGTGTTGCCCACTTTGTGATGAATTTCTAGCTCAGTCGTACTTATAACTTATTATTTGGCTCATTCACCAATTTGTAAGAAAAGAGCAATAGTTAATTTATTTAGTTTATTTGAAGGCGTAACAAAAAAGGTAAATTAAAAACAACTATATATTAACTATATCGTTAAATTACAACTTATGGTACCATGTGCACTGCAGTTATGAATATAAGATGAAAATTGACTTAAAATTAGATTACAAATGCAATCAAATACAATTGATTACTGAGAATTTGATTTACCAAAATGATGAAAATGAAATTAGCTTTGGTGCTTGACAAATTTAAAATAAATAAAATCTAGGTCTTTGCAATTCTTTCATATAAGTAACGCGTTACCTACGTTCCCAACTGTTCTTATTATCCGCAAACCACCTGATCGTTTGGGACCTCCTCTGGAAACTTCAACTGCCTGTACCTAAGCTTCCTAGCTATAGGTGTATCCAGGGCGTACCAGTCATTCCAGGAATGGTTCCCAGTTGTCTGCACGTGCCTGCTATCGGATCGACTGTCACCACAATGATCTGCGTGACTGTTGTCTTGTAGGAACGTTGAACGTTTACATGAAAAAAATAATTGGGTGTCTTAGACCGGTGTACACTGCTAATTATAATTATACAGAGGAATATCCTGTGGACCTCAGTTTGATATACAAGGTTTTAACCAACAACTTGAAAATTCACTGGTTACATAATCAGAACTTAAATTGCAATTTAAGTTCAGCAAAAATTATAGATAATTATGACTAAATGACACTATGACTAATTACTGCTACTCAAGGTATTTCTTTTCTTTAATTAGAGATATGAAATTCAAAGGAAATGATGATTGAAATTAGAAATTTAAAAGAAAATTATGAAACTTGTCCAACAGTGGCTCTCGGCAACTTCAAATAGAACATCACTAAACTTTAATAAAAAAAAGGGAAGAACGAGGTATAAGCTCTCTTAAACAAGTCTAATGACTTCAAATAGGTATTTAATTTATTAAGATGGCCATTGGCACATAAACATTAATTGGACGTAAATTACGTCTCAATTAATCAAAGATAAAGATAAGATAATTACTATCTCGCTTTGAGATAGGAACTATGTTTATAGATAAAGAAAAAATCAACCAGGTAATTTTACACGTGCTTATCCTCTTTAATAAGCAAATCAATACAGATGCATCATGGATCAAACGTTGACACGATAAGCAATAATAATTATAGTTGAAAGCTACAAATAAACTGAAAAAGTAATGAAATAAGTCTGAAAAGCGAAAAATTTACTATAACTAACAATATTGCTACGAAAAACCCAGAGAAATTCTACTACAAATTCAATTTACTGCCTTTTACAGGAAAAGATAAAATCTGCTCTGCGAATCCTCGCAACAATATCGTCAAATCTAAATGAAAATATCTAAATAATGTGTGTGACCGTTTAAAACGATGAAATAATTCCGCTCTCGACAAATTTGGATTAAACCATTATCAAATTACACGAATTTGACCAATATGAAACGCAACCATTCACCAAAAAATCGGTATTTAACCTTAAGGTCACCAAAAAAATTTACAATTGTTGAAATCGCAATTACTTAAAAATGCAATACAAAAGCCAAATATATCTAACTGAATTGGAAACAATTTTTAATTATATATTTAAAGTATGAAAGGATTATTGAAAAATATGCAGAATGAATAAGATATTTTAAGATCAAAAATTATTATTGCGCTCTGAGCCGACGTCTTCACACAATATGAGACGAAATTTTTCAAAACTGTATATTCTACCCATTTAAATTCAACGGTTTTTTTTTCATTGGCCAGTTCAAAACACGTGACAACCGTTGTAAGAAACACGGCGTCAAGATAAGGAAGCATTCAAGTATTGTCTATCAATATACTAAACATTGAACTGCCTATCAATATACTAAACATTGAAAACCATTGATAAATAGGTAGAATTAATGGAGCGGAATAGACAAATATTTCATAACATAGATTTAACATATATTCCGTTACACAATATGTAAAATAATATTTAAAATCCATTTAAGTCCAACATTTTTATACAAAACTAATCTACATACCTTCTTGTGTTTTCTCCATTTTATAAAATATTCTTATATTAAAGCGAAAGTTCACAATAAACTGCCAAAAGTAGAGAAACCAACTTATAAAATTCGCAAGAACCGGAGTGATTGTCAAAACCTGCGAAATTAATGAAAGCTCATTCAAAAACAAATGAATGATCATATGAATATAGAAAACGAGACCAGCCTATTAGACTTTACTTCTAAACTATTGAAAGAAGTCAATTAAATATTTGGTGATTTGGACTTATGGCCAACAAATTACATACTTAGCTTACACTGTGCGCCCCTATAACTAAAATTCAAAATTGTTGCTAAGGATCATACCGAATTCAGACACTGTGAATATCTTCATAATATAATTTCCGCATTAGTGACAATTATTTTGGGTCATGCATGCAATATGGTGTATTTCGTACTAGGACTGTAGATTCCATTCGTATTTTGTTTTGGCATAATTTAATAAATATTATTTCTTTTCAGGAACATGCATGTATAGTATTCAGGCTCACGACGGCTGCATCATATCCCTCACGTACTCTGCTAGTTACGTGATTTCATTAGGAATAGACGAACGTCTTTGCGTGTGGGAACGATTTCAAGGACATCTTCTGAACACGATACTAGTGGGCCAGGTGTTTTCTAATCACGTTTTAATGTTGGCACCACATTTGGTCGTAACGTGCCGCAACGGCGGTCTGATAATATGGGACGTGCGAAACGGCGAGTGCGTTCGGACTATAACGTTGGGTCGAGATCCGTTTGTATTTATTAATCAATTAATATTGTTGAGAGATGCTGTTTTGTGCGACTATGGAAAGCAGTTGCGTATTGTACAATTTCCGCTAATAACCCATAAATTCGATTAGTAACAATGAGTTGTTAGACACTTCGTTTTTCTGTACTAACCATACCAACTAATGCAATTTGGTGTGTTTTTAATCTCTTAGGAAGTATATTGTCTTTCACCAACTTCGCATGACAACTACCTGTTTTATAATAACGTGTCTTAAAATTTAGAAAGGCAAAATTTGCAGTGTATTTAACGTATACGTAAAGTTACTAAAACGACAATTTAGTCTTCAGCTTTACAAGGCAAAAACTAGTATATCAGTATTCGACAAAAATATGTTGTATAACATAGCAGCAATTGTGTGATAAAAAAATAATAATTTGTATAAACATGCAGTCTCCTAATTTCTCAAGTACAAAGTCAACAAATATTTTGCACATTTATTAGGTGTAATACACTCACCGGCATAAAAAACCGGCCACTAAAAACTTGCCCGAATTTCAAAGTTGGATTTCTCGTGAACCACTCGTTAGATTTTGATGATTTTTTTTTAAATTGTAAATTGATTCCTTCTTAACGGATGCTACGTCAGAAATTTTTATTCCGATTTTATTTTGAGCATATACAGGGCGCAACAATAAGACGAAGTTTTTTGCCCGAACTTTGTAACACCCTGTAGGGTGCAGCAGCTACAGTGGCTATTGCTAACTGGAATCATCTTCTAGCCTCATCTTTTGTGAACATTTTGTTTTTTTAATCACGACATTATCTCCGTTTGTGTTGGAGATACGCTGCTTTAAAACAAACGCCTCGGAAAAAGCTTTAAAAAAATCAAACAAACATCAGAACGTAAGTTTAATCTGAAAACTAACAAAAACATGAAAATTAAAAAAAAAAGATAAATAAATTGTAAGGGACTAATATCTAGTGTGGCCTCCTCGCTTCAAAACCGCTTCATTTAGTCGACGTGGCATTGAATCAATCAGGTTTGTTACAAATTCTTGTGGAATGGCACCAAATTCTTCCTGAAGTGCAATTCGCAGATCTTGAAGGCTGTCGGGTATAACAGGTCGACGACGAATGCGCCTTTGAAGTTGGTCCCACAGATGTTCAATGGGATTGAAGTCAGGGCTGCAAGCTGGCCAAACCATTCGTTCAATACCCACTTCGTCCAAATATTCGTTAACTACTAATGTCACGTGTGGTCGCGCATTATCTTGCATTAATGCGAACCCGTCTCCGATAAAATGAGAATAGGGAACAACAGCGTTCTGTAGAATATCCTCAATATATCGATGTGCATTTAAGGCGCCGTTTTCAACAAAGATTAAATCTGTATGGGCCTCCCTAGAAATTCCCGCCCACACCATCACAGAACCTCCATTGAAACTTAGGCGTTCCGAAATTACACAGTCCATAAATCTTTCATTTTGACGTCTCCAAACTCGCTCCCGACCATCAGGCGATCGCAGGCAAAACCGCGATTCATCCGTAAAAAGGACTTTAGTCCATTGCTCAATATCCCAATTCACATGTAAACGCGCAAACTGAAGACGTGCTCGACGATGTCTTGGAAGTAGCTGGGGTCCTGTGGCAGGCCTCCTTGCAGACAAGCTGTTTTCTTTTAATCTTCGTCGGATTGTTCCCTCACTGACTTCAGTTCTACGCACGGCTTGTAGCAGATGTTGATTCTGAAACGCTGTAATTCTACGATTTCGTAAAGTATTCAAGACAATAAAGCGGTCGTCAATTGCATTTGTCTTCCGTTTTCTTCCCGAACCCACTCGCCTGGTGAAATTTCCCGTTTCCATATACCGATTCCAGGCATCCTGGACTGTTGTTCGAGGTATACCCAGGGTATCGGACACATAACGTTGACTTCGGCCATCCTCAATTAAGGCCACAATACGAGCAACATCCGTCACAGATAATGGCATCTTTTACTTTGACAACCGTTGCTGTCATATTGCAGATACTCATAAATACGTTTTCGCATATGCCGCCTTGATTACTTACACATAAAACTTTCTGCCTGCGAAGCATTGTTCCGAGACGTTCGTTTTAAAACAGCGTATCTCCAATACAAAAAGAGATAATGTGATTAAAAAAACAAAATGCTCACAAAAGATGAGGCTACAATGTGGTTTGATTTAGCAATAGCCACTGTAGCTGCTGCACCCTACAGGGTGTTACAAAGTTCGGGCAAAAAACTTCGTCTTATTGTTGCGCCCTGTATATGCTCAAAATAAAATCGGAATAAAAATTTCTGACGTAGCATCCGTTAAGAAGGAATCAATTTACGATTTAAAAAAAAAATCTTCAAAATCTAACATGTGGTTTGCGAGAAATCCAACTTTGAAATTCGGGCTAGTTTTTAGTGGCCGGTTTTTTATGCCGGTGAGTGTATTTTAGTTCGTGAAATACACCGGTCTTTTAGTTAATGCTGGTTTATCACTCGCACTTGAAATTTGTTACTTTTAAATCTTGAATTATTATTTTATAATTTGTTTATTTATTCTTGAACATTAAGTTCGTGGATCGAACGTCAAAGACGGTAACGTTTCACCTGTTCCTGCGAGGCTTTTTTAATCCTATGGTGGTTTTTATTTAATTTTACATTTTATATTACATGTTAGTTGAAGTAGATATGTTCTATATTGCTGTGGAGGATTCATGTTTATCAGACAAATTGTTGCCTATTACTCCACCTCAGCTGTAGGCTTTTTGAATAAGGAAGCTAGTTTTTGACAACAGAGGCAGATTTTCTTGGAAACGTCCAGCATTTTCCAGTTCTTTTGGGGTTTTCAGCTTCGTTAGTGTCACTAAACTAGCACTTGTGCTATTTACACCCTGGGGCTAGTGCAAAAAGGCTAGAACTGAGGTGGAGTAATAGGCAACAATTTGTCTGATAAATTTTAGTTGAATTAATGCTGTTCCTTCCACAAATGGTAGGACTTATTTTAAAACCAGGAGTTTTGTGTGGGTGCTCGCTAGAAAAAGCTTTTTATTATTGACTGGAATGATTTTTTTTTCTTGATTTAGGTTTGTATATGATTAAACTTACTAATAAACGGAACAAATTGTTTGGTTTACAATAATATTTACTCAATACTTTATTCATGTCAATACAATAGCTTACACACGTCACGTTGTAAATATATCTGCAATTTGCTCAGAAGTACAAATATAAAACAATTTAATTTTATTTTCACTGACACATTCTCGTACAAAATGATGTTTAACGTCTATATGTTTTGTACGCTTAGTTTCTAATGTGTTTGACATTTTCATGCATGACTGATTATCCTCAAAAATATTCACAGGAAAAGCGTCAAGGTTAAGCAATTCAGATAAAAGTTGACCAACAAAAATACACTCTGCAGTACAATCGGATAGTGCAATGTATTCTGCCTCAGAACTGCTCAAAGAGACTGTTGCTTGCTTTTTGGACTTCCAGAAAACAAAATTATTAAAAATTTTAATTCCAAATCCTGTAATGATTTTTCTATCACATGATTCGTTTGCATAATCAGCGTCAACATAAGCACTTATGATCTGATTTGATTGAACTATCTTTTCATATAAAATACCAAAATTTTCTGTACCTTTTAAGTATCTCAAAACATTTTTTAAGTATTTCCAGTGCTCACTACCAAAACAATTTTGAAAACGACTAAAAAAGTAAATAGAATAACATAGATCAGGTCTTGTACCTAGCATTATATACATTAAAAATCCTATTAACTCTATAAGGCATATTTTCATTATTATCAAAACTTAGATTTAATTGTTTTACAATTTTGAATATTGAACTTTGACAAAACTTTTTGAATCAAATCTGTTTGACTTAAAAATACCTTATTATTCCTTTCTCAATTTTTAAACCTAAAAATTTTAAGCTAAAATTATCTTGACATTTTGGAGAAAGATCATGCATTTCAAAAATTGACAGTATTTTCTTTTTAAAAACCTACCTTTTCTTGACTTTCACAAAATAAGATTATATCATCAACATGTACAACAAGATAAATATCATTGTCAAAATACAAACAAGGATGACATTTAGATGTTTTAAAGTTTAGACCAGTTAACTGTGTATGAAGTTTTTGATTTTTTTTTTATTTATTTCTACGGAAATCCATTTTTACAAAACAATATAAAATACAAAATTATTGAGCAAAATATTTCACAATACTTAACATATTAATTACAACAGGTTCAAAAATCAAAGAACTAACAAATTCAAGAACTACTACTTAATCTAGATAATACTCTTTTAAAGGATGCCAACTTCATACCAAAGGGATCAATATTATTATTATTAAAATAGCGCATCATACGCACCAGAGGGCCATGAACACCATAGTTTGTATCCTGAAATGGAATGGTAAATACTCGACTATTTCTTGTTCTATGCACAGTATTGACATTAATACATTCCAGGAGTTCAGGACAAGATACATAACCATTTAACATTTTAAAAAGTAAGAGCATGTCAGCACACTCTCGTCTTGATCCTAGAGTAACAACAGAAAATTCTCTCATAACAATGCTGTAGTCAATATAATAATTATTGTCTATATTTCTAATATTGATATTGCTTCTATAAGCTAACGATCTTAGGAATTTTCGCTGAACACTTT